>SJYQ01001502.1:169034-189221 GCA_006410935.1 Redunca redunca
GGAAAGGGGATCATGACCGGGCTCAGAATAAATTCTTCAGCTTGGATTGGCCAAGAGGAAGAAGAAACATTAAGCTTTTTATAACTAACCTCAAAATAATTTGGTTTTTTATTGGTTTTATTTATACAGTGGATATTATTGCTGCCACTCATGAAATGTCATAGTGTCCAACCTATAAACCAGTAAAACTGAAAGGGAAGAGTTATTTAGTATGTTTTTGGATTTACCAGAAGCTACTGCAATTCTATTCAGCAGTAGCTTTCCTCGGAGAAGGCACTGGCACCCCACTCCAGTACTCTTGCCTGGAAAATCCCATGGACGGAGGAGCCTGATGGGCTGCAGTCCATGGGGTCGCTAAGAGTCGGACATGAGTGAGCGACTTCACTTTCACTTTTCACTTTCATGCATTGGAGAAGGAAATGGCAACCCACTCCAGTGTTCTCGCCTGGAGAATCCCAGGGACGGTGGAGCCTGGTGAGCTGCCGTCTATGGGGTTGCACAGAGTCGGACACGACTGAAGTGACTTAGCAGCAGCAGCAGCAATAGCTTTGCTGGGATTTTCTTACAAAAATAAAGACATTCTGGCTATAAGAAGTGGAAAAACTTTGAGGGAAGAAAGTATGTCTTGAACTTTCACCTCCACACAAAGTAGAGGATTTTAATGGTAAAACTTTTTTACTATAATGATCCTATGAACCATCAGCCATAATTGATGGCTTATTCTCTCCTTAGCATATTTTGGACATGGAGATATTTTATTATAGAATTATATCTTGACTTAGGGTAATTTTCATAATATATTTAACTGGACTTAGTTAACCCATCCTCCAAGTAATACCACCAAAATACCACCGAAATACCACCGATATTACTCTTCAGTGTTCACATTATAAAATATTACTAACATTTGCATGGTGATTTCAAAAAGCTACAAATTTTGAGTCAGATATCCTCCAATACAACCTATGTTTAGGTAGTCATTCAGGTATTTTTTCAGTAACATGTTAACTCTTTCAGAGGGCTAGGGCAGAGTGACCCTACCTCTCAGTTACTAAAGTTAATGGGGCCTTTGAAACCATTAACATGTCCATGTTCTTTCATTCTAAAAGCTTTACATTGCTTGGTTGTGCTATATGTCACATCTTTGCATCACTTTTCATAAAGAATTCCACATCCATATTATTTTTCCAAGTGGTATTAGAGTTCTTATAAGATATTTATTCTTACAACACTGAAGTGGCTCTTCCTAGCCATGTGGCATGTCACAATGATTTATTTAAAGGAAAAATTCACAGCCTGATCACATGTTGAATTCAGAATACGCTCCTAGTGAAAGTCTATATAGATTCTGAGCAGTGTCATTCATGAAGAAATTTCCATTTCATTTAGAATTCTTTGGCAAGTACTGAATTCATTTAAGCAGTTCAAAAAAGAGAGAGATCCATCATTTTTCAGCTTGTAAAGTAAGAAGAAAATTATGTAAGCCAGAGAAAAATATAGCACAAAGTTGAAATATAATGACTGTGACTAATGTTAATCTGCTGCTCTTCCTTTCTAAAATTACAGAAACATGAACTGTAGTTATAGACAACTGGTAATGTTCTTTGCCCTCTGAAAATTTCCATTGGAAGAGTGGAAATAACAATTTGATTGGAAGCATTTTAATTAATATAATCAGTTGTGAATGTCAGTATACCAAACTTATCAAACTATTCTCAATTTGGCCTGAGTGTTAATGTATGAAATTATTTTCACATGGCATCCATAGACAAACAGAGATCATGAAGTTAATCAGTATAATCACTCCTTTCCAAATCACCCACACTGAATGCTCTCTAACCATTTTCTGTCTGAATCAAGTTAGTAGTTATGTTGTTTTGAATAACAGGACTTTATGTTAAATTATGAGTACAAAATTATCAGGACTGTTAAGAGAGCCAATACTATCACTACCACCACCATTTTTTTTCACACCATGTCCAAGCATTTTCAAACTGATGGATTAAAAGGGAAGAAAAATCACATCTTTGCAATGGGGTTTTGTTTCCAGAAATTAAATGCAACCAGCTCATCTGAAGGAAGTACAGTTGATGTTGCTCCACCTCGAGAAGGTGAACAAGCTGAAATTGAACCTGAGGAGGACCTTAAACCAGAAGCTTGTTTTACTGAAGGTAAACAAGCTCTAATATGGTTAAATCCAATCTCCCCTTTTTCCTTGCAGAGACTAAATATACCTCGCTTGAACGAAATATTTCAAAGAAACAGTGAAGGCATGTTTATCTTTGTTTTGCTCTTTTCTTCCAAAAAGTTCATTTATCTGTATTTCCGGATTATACTATAGCAGGTGCTGTGCCTGGACAATAGGATAATTTGACACGTCCTTTTTTTCATCCCAGAATGTGGAGAAGTGAACCCTAGGAGATAAATGGTATATTCTGGAACATCTTCTCATTATTGATAAAGCAATCCCTTCAGACCTCACTGGCAATGTTGTGATTTGATTTATAGACACTGCAATAACTATACCCCATCTCTTACAGTTTCAAATGTGGTTAATTTGTGCTGTGACCAGAGCTGCTGGGGGATACAGATGCACTGCAGAGCCTTGGCAGGGAGACCAAGTTATTTTCACAGCCACCAGTACGGTGTCCAGCACACAAATCAATAAAGATTTGCTGATTCAATGTGATTGGACTGAATCCCATAAGTAGTAACTCAGACAGTTAGAGCCCAAGAGTGGATGGAAGTTAGATATAATACGAAAGTGAAGAGGGGGAGGACAAAGGAAGAGAGATACTGACTGATAAGATGAGTCATAGGTGTGACTAAGAATAGCTCTGAGGTTGAAAATAAATAGCTTGGGAAAACTGACAGAGGGATGATACCCAGGAAGACAGAGGGATTTTCCATGTGAAAAGAAGTGAGTAAAAATCCAGGATCACATCAAAAAATGAATCAACAATTTGAACATGTAGTTTTTCCCCAAACCTCAGAGGTGTCCTTATCTATGATTGGCCTTGAGGCAAAGAGAGATCCTATGCAGTGTTCAAGAATGGAACTGTTTATACTCAGGTAACTCTTAGTAAAGTAATTCCTTGAATTCTAGGTAACTGACTGCTATGTAAGTCTGAGAATGATTCACTATACAGGAGGGATGCTGAAAATAACTACGGAATGAAGTAGCCAGTTACTATATAGAATGATGATCTGAGACTAGGATGGGGAGGGAGCAACAAAGTTAATTTCTTCCTACATAATATGGAAATATATTTGTCTAATTTATTACAATGTATGCTATCTTTTAGGATGTATTAAAAAGTTTCCATTCTGTCAAGTAAGTATAGAAGAAGGCAAAGGAAAAATCTGGTGGAATCTTCGGAAAACCTGCTACAGCATTGTTGAACACAACTGGTTTGAGACTTTCATTGTCTTCATGATTCTTCTCAGCAGTGGTGCTTTGGTGAGTATGACACATATTGGCAAGAATCAGGTTCTAGTGGTGGGCTGCAGTCCATGGGGTCGCACAGAGTCGGACACAACCGAGCGACTTCACGTTCACTTTCATGCACTGGAGAAGGAAATGGCAACCCAATCCAGTGCTCTTGCCTGGAGAATCCCAGAGACGGGGGAGCCTGGTGGGCTGCCGTCCATGGGGTTGCACAGAGTTGGAAACGACTGAAGCGACTTAGCAGCAGCAGTAGCAGCAGTGAAATAGCTTTACTCAAAAAATACCAGAAGCATACCCTTAGTTTAAGGAGCAAAACAAGAGGTACGTCTACACCTTGCAGAGCCTGGCACCCAGGGTTTAACTATACAAAATTCAGTAAGGAATAAATCAGAACCATGAAGAGCCAGATGGAATTTCTCATCTGGTGTTTTTCTAATAGATGTTTTCCTCACTGAGACAACCATTTATAGGGATATTCTGTAACTACATTACCTACGATGTCAAATCCCATCCAGTTCTCCCTAACAGTCATAGTGATATTTATGGACTGATGGTGGATATTTTCATGTCTAATTAATTTATTCTTTCAAAATGAGCCAGCTTATTCAGAGCATCAGTGAAAGTAAGGTTAGAATAGGCCAAATCTATCCCTCATTAACAGAACTTCCGGTTATTTTCTGAGTTTACATTGCTTCTCTAAAAGCATGTCTTTGTAGTAGTAATTGAGATAGAGATTATGGGGTGAGAGGCAGGGAAGAAAGCACACACTAAATCAGTAAAGATATTGACATTTCCTTGCCAATGTTTTCCATTAGCTTCAGTCTTTAGATTTTGTCTGGTTCCATGTCAATCTAATACTAGCCAATATTTCTCAAATTAGTGCTTTGTGCCAAGTATACTACTTGCAATTTTATCAAGTATTTGGTGCAGGCAAGCCATGCAAGTAAAATAAAAGCATTCTTGATTTACAGGCTTTTGAAGACATATACATTGAACAGCGAAAGACTATTAAAACCATGCTAGAATATGCCGACAAGGTCTTCACTTACATATTCATCCTGGAAATGCTTCTCAAATGGGTAGCTTATGGATTTCAGACATATTTCACTAATGCCTGGTGCTGGCTAGATTTCTTGATCGTCGATGTAAGTATCCCAAGTGATTTTTATAAAATTATTTTTTAAAAGGCAAGTGTGATATTTCATTTATTTCTATAATTAAAACCTTGACCTTAATTAGAACCTAGTTGCACTAATCCTGCCACAATTATGCAACTACTTTTAAAAACTACAATAAATACAAAAATGAGGAAAATCTCATGGGAAAGCAGAAGAGGTCCTCACAATGTGGACAGTAGTAAGAGAAAACACGGACAGAGTTGTTCTATGCCACAAGCAGACAGCTCTTCTTTTTGTGAAAGTTAAGGGCCTGAAGGTAAGGAATATCTAACAATCTGTTAATTGACAGGTGTAGCTCATTAAAAGCACAATTGAAAAAAAAAAAGTTTCTCTAGGAGGTAAAATCAAGACAGCTTTGGGGCCAGGAAACTGTCAGAATTGCACTTTAATCCCTTACTAGAATGCATGTTGCTGGATAATGTTAAAATAACCTATTTACTGTATTCATTCAGCCACAAGTCCACAGAGACAATAAAATGTATTTCCATTTTTACATAGGTAGTTAGATATCCCAGTAGCTAATGGAATATTTACCAGGCAAAGAGTTAGGTGTAGAAGTCCTATTCTGAATCAGATTACCATAAAGTGAGTAGTCATGGGAACTGTATCAATAACGAGACCTGTCTGACTTGCAGCCTACTTTTTTACTGTAGCAACGGAGAGGCATTGGGGCAAAATTACAGTAAGCTGGTCTTTTGTAGTCTGTGATATTCCACTGCACAAGGCTTCTAAGTCTCCCTCCTGACCCCCAAAAAGGTGCTTTAAGCACTATCCCTAGCTGTTTCCCAATGATCATAAAGCACCTTATTTTTAGTTTTAACACTTGTCACTGTGAATCAATGATTGCTGTATCTGTTTATTCATTCTTTTTATCATCTTTGACAAGTGTGGGCCTATCTAAATGCTACTCCCTTTTCTCCCCACATATACACTCACAGTTCTATAACCAAAATGCATATTCAACCCTTTGAGTTGAGAAGAAATCTGCAATCAAGTCACTATTAATAAATCAGAAATGACTTCTAATTTTTCATGTCTGGTCTTTAATGAATAATAGAAAAGAATCTCAGTGTTGTCCTGAAGTTCCCAAACAGAGAAGTCTAATATTTTTGTATTTTGCAGCTGGAATGGAGCTTAAAGAGTATCTAGACTTTATTTACACAGTCTTATAAACAGTTTCAGTTCAGTTCAGTCAGTTCAGTCACTCAGTCATGTCCNTTGCGACCCCATGAATTGCAGCACGCCAGGCCTCCCTGTCCATCACCAACTCCCGGAGTTCACTCAGACTCACGTCCATCGAGTCAGTGATGCCATCCAGCCATCTCATCCCTGTCGTCCCCTTCTCCTCCTGCCCCCAATCCCTACCAGCATCAGAGTCCTTCCCAATGAGTCAACTCTTCACATGAGGTGGCCAAAGTACTGGAGTTTCAGAGCTTCAGCATCATTCCTTCCAAAGAAATCCCAGGGCTGATTTCCTTCAGAATGGACTGGTTGGATCTCCTTGCAGTCCAAGGGACTCTCAAGAGTCTTCTCCAACACCACAGTTCAAAAGCATCAATTCTTCGGCGCTCAGCCTTCTTCACAATCCAAGTCTATAAACAGTTTATTGTAAATTAAAGCCTCAGTTTAAAGAATTCTCCTAAAATAGCACAACTACTTAGTAACAAAATTGAGATTAGTGTCCTAATTTCCTAACTCTCAATTCAGTGCTCCTTTGCCCTGTAGATTTCTCATCTAACTGGTACAAATGTTATATTTATATCTTCATACTGGCTTTAGAACTCAGCATTTATACTTTCCAGCTATTCCCTGAAATGATGGAACACAAAATATATAAGAATCTTCTCCAGTTTAAAAAAAAAAAATTGTCATGTATGAAGATCACTTACAAATGTGANAAAAAAATGTCATGTATGAAGATCACTTACAAATGTGACAGAACTTCTCCAGAAAATTCTCAAATTTCCTGAAATATTTTAATTTACTGAAAAATTTATATTCACTGAAATACTCATTACACTGTACTTTATTTCCATGCATTTCCCTCATATAGGAAGAATAAATGTAATGCAAAAATCTATAAAAGTCTTGTATCATATTTGAATCCTTAGAAACCTAATATAGACACTTAATTATCTAGTGAATAATGTCAAAGAATGGTGCCCCCCCCCAAGTTACTTCCCTTTTAGTCCATTTAGATTATTAATAGTATAATGGAACTGGGTACCTCTGGGCAAGTTATGTTATAGTAAATGAATCTATTTTCTTCTTTTTCCTGAAGAAGGGACTAAAATGCATGAATTAATGTAACCTTAACTAACAGCTTAATCTCAGACCACTGGATCCAGTAAGCTAAAGTAAATGTAGAGTTAAAATAGTTTTTGAAAGTACAAGTAAAACGTGCTTAAAAGTTCACAGTCCATCAGGTATAATGTTCTAACAAAAGTCACAGAAGGCTCAATAGGAAACAAAGCAAAACTCCCCAAACTGAAGTATATGTGAAGTAACTTCAAACTAGAAGAAACAGGCTTTTAAACTTTGAGAAACTTATCTATGTACAAATGTAATCTCTTCAATTCATTCATTCATAGTATGCATTCATTAACATTCCATTAATATCCATTCATTTATCTAATAGAAATTCCAAACACTGGACCACAAGCTATTTTAAATAAAGGAGATATGAATAAGACAAATCAAGCTCTATTAGATCTACAGGGTTTAACACTCTAGGAGAAAATCAAATAGACAGTAAAGATGTAAACAAAATCCAAAAATAAGATAAAAGCAGATGATGATCACTGCTATAAAAGAAAATAGGATGATGAGATAGAGGACCACAGAATGGGAGCTGGAGGAGAGTATTAGCCAGAGTGTCTATGGAAGGTGTCTTTTGGGAAGATAAACAAGAAAGTGTCTTAGTTCATCTGGTCTGCTGTAACAGAGTATTATGGCTTCCCTGCTGGTGCAGTAGTAAGAATCTCCCTGCAATCCAGGAGACATAGTTTTGATCCCTGGGTTGGGAAGATCCCCTGAAGTGGGAAATGGCAACCCACTCCAAGATTCTTGCTTGGAAAATTCCATGGACAAAGAAGCCTGACAGGCTGCAGTTCATGGCGTCATAAGAGTTGGACATGACTGATCACACATACACAATCAACAGAACATCATAGATGTAGTGACTTATAAACAGCAGAATTTATTTCTCACTGTTCTGGAGGCTGCAAAGCCCCAGAAAAGAGCACCAGCAGATTTGGTGTCTGGTGAGAGCCCACTTTGCGATTCATATGCAGCAGTCTTCTCATTGTGTCTTCACATGGAGGAAGGGGCAAACAAGCTCTGGGGTGTCTTTTATAAGTAAAGGCACTAATCCCACCCATGAGGGCTCTGCCTTCATGACCTAATCCCCCCAAAGACTCTCCAAATACCATCACACTAGGGACTAGGTTTCAACATATGAATTTGGGGGGCACATAGACTTTGACTATAACAATGGGCCAGTTATTTGAACATCTGAGGGAATAGAAAAAAGCAATTTCAAGATCCTGAAGTATGAGCCAAGGACACTCAAGAGACGGAAAGAAAACTGTTGTGCTTGTGAGTGATGAAACACAGGCAATAGTAATAGATGCTGACTTCAGAAAGGCACCCAAGGACCTTGGTAAGAAGTTCATGTTTTTCTGTTATTTAATGTGTGCTTGGCCACTCAGTCGTGTCCGATTCTTTGCAACCCCATGGATTGTAGCCCGCCTGGCTCCTCTGTTCATGGACTTTTTCAGGCAAGAATACTGGAGCAGGTTGCCTTTCCCTACTCCAGCAGATCTTCCCAACCCAGGGATCGAACCTGTGTCTTTTGTGTCTCCTGCACTGGCAGGTGGATTCTTTACCATTGTGCCACCCATGAAGCTCCAATACTACATCATAGCCCAAAAGCCGAGAATGTAATTTAACGTATACTGATGACAGTTACAATGGGAAACTCAAGGGAGGGGTGGTGAGCATGGTTCTGTTCTACTGTTCTTAAATGATCACATCTGGCTATGGAGAGGGAACAACAAAAACGTCAAACCAGGGAGACCAATGAGGGAACTGTGTTAATGGTCTAGGAAAGAGAAGATTATGTCTTAGACTAATGTGGTTAAGACTTACTGGTGACCTAGATGTAAAGAATGAAGAAAAAGGAGATTCAAAAAGGATTTTTTTCAATCTTAACAAATGGGTAGAAGATGAAACCATTAATTGGAATCAGGAAGATCAGAAAACAGGCTTGACAGGACAAGCAGATGGTAGATGGAAGAGGGATGTACTAAGTTTGAGATGCCAATTAGACATTGAAGAGTATGTGGTGAGGTTTACACAAGTCTTGGGATCGAGGGGAAGTTAACACCTGGTTATGAATTGAGAAGTCATCAGGAAATAGATGGTTTTTGAAGTCATGAATCAACTGGATTAGCTCACCTAGGCAAAGAATGCAACATGACAAACACAAGAGCCCAGACCAAACTCTAGGGACACTTCAACTTTTAGAAGTTACACAAAAAACAAGGTTTTTTACAAAAAACAATTACACAAAAAACCCAGTAAACTAGATTGAGAAGTAGCAATTAGAGGAAAAAGGAAAACAGAATATACACAGTATCACAGAAGTCCAGAGGATCAATTTAGTCAAAGGCTGCAAGGAAGGCAAGTGACATGGGTACTGAGAAATGACATTAGTTTTGGCAGAATGGACATCATTGGTGTCATGGTTAAGAGATGTCTCATGAAAGTGATGGGAATAGAGTACTAGAAACATTGGGAAAGTTGAGGAAAGAATAGAGGCGAAGAGACAGAGAAAGCAAGTATGATAATTCTGGTTGGAATATGCCAGCAAATTTGGAAAACTCAGCAGTGGCCACAGGACTGGAAAAGGTCAGTTTTCATTTCAATTCCAAAGAAAGGCAATGTCAAAGAATGCTCAAACTACTGCACAACTGCACTCATCTCACATGCTAGTAAAGTAATGCTCAAAATTCTCCAAGCCAGGCTTCAGCAATACGTGAACCGTGAACTCCCTGATGTTCAAGCTGGTTTCAGAAAAGGCAGAGGAACCAGAGATCAAATTGCTAACATCCGCTGGATCATCAAAAAAGCAAGAGAGTTCCAGAAAAACATCTATTTCTGCTTTCTTGACTATGCCAAAGCCTTTGACTGTGTGGATGACAATCAACTGTGGAACATTCTGAAAGAGATGGGAATACCAGACCACCTAACCTGCCTCTTGAGAAATCTGTATGCAAGTCAGGAAGCAACAGTTAGAACTGGACAAGGAACAACAAACTGGTTCCAAATAGGAAACGGAGTACGTCAAGGCTGTATATTGTCACCCTGCTTATTTAACTTACATGCAGAGTACATCATGAGAAACGCTGGACTGGAAGAAACACAAGCTGGAATCAAGATTGCTGGGAGAAATATCAATCACCTCAGATATGCAGATGACACCACCCTTATAGCAGAAAGTGAAGAAGAACTAAAAAGCCTCTTGATGAAAGTGAAAGAGGAGAGTGAAAACGTTGGCTTAAAGCTCAACATTCAGAAAACGAAGATCATGGCATCCGGTCCCATCACTTCATGGGAAATAGATGGGGAAACAGTGGAAGCAGTGTCAGACTTTATTTTTCTGGGCTCCAAAATCACTGCAGACAGTGACTGCAGCCATGAAATTAAAAGACGCTTACTCCTTGGAAGAAAAGTTATGACCAACCTAGATAGCATATTCAAAAGCAGAGACATTACTTTGCCGACTAAGGTCCGTCTAGTCAAGGCTATGGTTTTTCCAGTGGTCATGTATGGATGTGAAAGTCGGGCTGTGAAGAAGGCTGAGCGCTGAAGAATTGATGCTTTTGAAATGTGGTGTTGGAGAGGACTCTTGAGGGTCCCTTGGACTGCAAGGAGATCCAACCAATCCATTCTGAAGGAGATCAACCCTGGGATTTCTTTGGAAGGAATGATGCTAAAGCTGAAACTCCAGTACTTTGGCCACCTCATGAGAAGAGTTGACTCATTGGGAAAGACTCTGATGCTGGGAGGGAATAGGGGCAGGAGGAGAAGGGGATGACCCAGGATGAGATGGCTGGATGGCATCACGGACTCGATGGACATGAGTCTGAGTGAACTCCGGGAGATGGTAATGAACAGGGAGGCCTGGCATGCTGCAATTCATGGGGTCACAAAGAGTTGGACACGACTGAGCGACTGAACTGAACTGAACTTCTTTGCCAGAATGGCATACTCGATGGACCACTTTTCTGATTCTGTATAATTTTTTTCTTCTATCTAAAGACCAAAAGATACTATCTTCATATGAAACCCAAACTATCCTGTATTATAACTATACAAGCTATATTTTAGATGCTATTATTATCCACAGAATGAACTGAACATGTATTAAACTGATCATAGTTTATGGGGGGGAATCACATTTCTTATACTCCTTACAGATTTTTGCATAAATTTCATCCCTAAGAAAATACACTGGGCATCTATCATGACAACTTCAAATTTGGTTCTAAATTATTCTAAGCTGCTAAGTGTCCAAAACACACTCCAGGTAACGATTCGACTATCATAAAATATTTATTGCCCGCAAGCGATTTCCACATTATAGACAGCACAGGTTGCTGATGTGGCTGAAATGGATGCTTGGTATCTGCTACTCAGACATCCTGCTTGCTCAAGTGCTCCTTAGAATCCTCATCAGCTGCTCTGATGAAGGGAACAAAAGCAGAACAGGGACATTTTCTGATTCTAATGTGTACTTTCAATTGTTATCAACATCTAGAATCTGGTAACCCCCACCTTAGTTCTTAACATTTATTCTTGACATATCAGCATCCTCAATAACAAAGCCAGAATTGTTATTGCTATTAGTAGCCACAATAAGATGCCTAGCCCTTCCTGTGGGAATAGCACTGATTAAGAGCCTTACCTAATAACAGAGAAAATTGGTAACTCTGATTTAATGCTTATTGTGTACAACTGTGGCTAAAATCACTTTATATATGTTAATTCACCTAATCTTCAAAACTCTGTTAGAAACCATAATTAGTCTCATTTTGCAAATGAGGAAACTAAGGCAAAGAAAGGTTGTTGTTGTAAACACAATAAATAAGAAAGAGGCTTGGTGGCTCAGATGGTAAAAAAATCTGCCTGAGATACAAGAGACCCAGGTTTGATTCCTGGGTCAGGAAGATCCCTTGGAGAAGGGAATGGCTACCCACTCCAGTATTCTTGTCTGAAGTGGACAGAAGAGCGTGGTGGGCTACAGTCCATGGGCTACGTCCATGTGGCTACAGCTACAAGAGTTGGACACGACTGAGTGACTAACGCTACTAAGACAGAGGCTAAGCTGGTTTTGTAACCAAGGAAGCTGGCTCTAATGACCCTGCTTCCTAACCCCCTACATTACAAATCTCATTGTCAGTATCTCTTTTTAATAATATATTATTAATCCTCAACAATCCTATGATGTAATTCTTAATATTGCCTCTACTTTGCTATTAATAAAATGAGGTTTATAAAATGAAGTTTAGAGATGTCACACAGCTATAGGTAACAGAGATACCTCTATCTAGCACTGTACTCCTTTGTTCGGTGTTTTGCAACAGAGCCCAGATAAATTTAAAGGTCAAAAAGTTCGCACTAGTCAGAAAGTTCTCACATTACACTCAAGATGGCAGGCTTTGGCAATGGTGAATGAAAACAGTAAGATGTCTTACCAATACATACCCGCCATGAATTTTACCTGTAGCTCTTGTGGAAAGACTTGATTAGATTAAGAGAACTTTGAGATAAAAGAACTGGATAGCTATAAGTTACTGTCATTTCATATCAATTTCTGGTCTCTCAGACATAGTTCTATGTAAACAGTCTAGTATGCGCTTTGGCTTTTTCTGCAAATGCCTCCTAGTAGGAATGACTCAGTTTGCTCCTTTTGGGGAAGTATCTAATTCTTTTACCATTATCAATGTATTAATAAGAAAAAATTGTCATTGGCTAGGTTTAAAGAAATAATCCTATTAACAGCATAAATTCTGTGTTCCCTGTTTTAAGACTATGAGTTTTAGCACAATTCTGGTCTTTCCTTAAACCTCATTCACATTTCTAATTGCCTCCCAGATAATACCTCCTGATACTGCTCCTGACTGAGTACATTTATTACTTTTACCCTACAATCATGCATTTCTTCCTGAATGTCCCGTTTACTCTGACAGTGGTGTTTTTATGAAGCTAAGCTAAATGTCCTATCTTCAGCCTCTCCCTCTCTTTTATACCTCACAGTCAATCAGCAAATTCTACTCCAGATTACCAACTGAAAAATGAATTGGAGGTCTGAACCCTTCTCTTCAACACCATACCAACACCACTATGACTAGCTGGACCAAGCAATGGCTTCCTAGAAAGATCCACATGGCTCTTTCTTTTTCTAAAAGCATTCCCGTGAGAGATTATACCAGCTCACCACTGCTAAGATTCTGAGCATGAAAGTGAAGGCAGATAAGGGTTCTCATGTATAATATTAATAATGACTAATCTTTGCCTTAAATCATTTAATCATCACAACCACCACTGAGGCATCCACTGTTATCATCTCGATTTTTGTAGATTAAGAAATTAGACACAGAATAATTCCTTACCTATTAACTTGTTATATATTGGGTTGGCCAAAAAGTTCAATCAGAAAGTTCATTTGCTTTTTCTGTATAGAAAAAACCGAACGAACTTTTTGGCCAACCCGATAACATATGTTCATTATATTAAATGTCAAAAACAATTCTTATTTTCCTAGAAATAATGATAATTAAACCTAAGGATAGATTCCCAATTATTAATACATACCCCATAAGTAATCATGCTATCAATCAGACTAGCACTCAAGCATTTTCCCAGTAGAGTACTTGATTAAAGATGATATATCCATTAGTAAAGTTACTGTGATTTATCTTTCCAACGTGAATAACATATTGTTTTATATTGCTTTAATTGTCTTGAAATTACTAAATCATAGAATTCCAGGCAAGAAAGCAAACTTAGAAATCACCTGATTCAAAATCCTCATTTTATTAAAATAAATGGTGTCTGGAATATTTAAATGAAATTCCTATGGAACCCATGGTATCTATATTCCAGTGTAGTTCAGTGATGTACCACCAGAATTTACTTATCCATTCTCCAGGAATGAGCACTAAGGTTATCTCCAGTTTCCCTCTGCCATAAACAAAACCATAATTACTGGGATGCCTTTACATGTCTGGTGAGCACTATGAATTTCCTGTGCTTCGTTGCTCAGTCATGTTTGACTCTTTGCAATCCCATGGACTGGCCCACCAGGCTCCTCTGTCCATGGGGATTCTCCAGGCAAGAATACTGGATGGAATGGGTTGCCATGCCCTCCTCTGAATTTCCGAGTCATGTAAAAAGCTATAGACAAATAAACTGCAAAAAGCTATGATAAAAGTAGAAAAATGTCAAAAGTAAAAAGCAGCCTTGAGTTGCAAACACCCCTTATATAAAAGCATAAGGACTCTCATTTCTGACTGATGATACATACGAACTGCTCTTCATTTCTCAAACACTGGGTGGTCTTCACTCCATTCCTACATTACCCACCACAGCTGAAGAATCCTGCCATCTCCACTATCCCCAATCTCCCATCTTTGCCAAGAGCCCTCTGCCATCACTTCCGTGGACGCTTTGTACCTGTCCCTCACCACCAACTGAGCCCTTTTTAAAAGCTATGTATCTGACAATAAACAGAACTGTTCTGGGCTGAAAGGGAGGAGATATGCACCCAGGAATCTGAAACATTAGGTGCCTGCTCTTGGAAATACTCAGTTAGACCACAGGCTGTTTAAACCCTATGATACTATTAATGGAAAACCCTCCCATTGTATGATGCATTAAAGAGGCTTCTGTGGTCTAACAGGGAAAGCCAACCACAATGCAGATTATTGCTGCTATGTTCTGACCTCTGTAGCAAATACAGATTTTACTTTGTAAGCCACGAAGGAGTATTACTCCATTATGCTCTCTAGCAGAGCTGGGGAGAAGTGGATGAAGGCAGTCAAGAATGCCCAGCTTCCCTATGTAGAGACTTTGAGTCAGTTCTGTTCTCAGTGCCATGCATCACCCCCTATTTTAGGAGAACATGGTGCCTCCAGGTCCAGAACCTTTTCAGAGCCCACTAGAAAAATCTAACTTACTTCTGCAAGCACTTGGGTTTCTGCTGCTGCTTTTGCTCCGGGAGAAAGTGATCATTCCAGTGCACTTTTTTTTTTAACTCGAGAATTTTTTAAAATCTTCTTCCTTCTTGTCCCTTTGTGCATTCTCTGTGTATTCTTTAGATTTCCTTCTATTTATATTTCAATAAGGAGTATAAATAAATGTGCTGTTCAAACAAATAAATTAAAATGAAAGTTTAGAGGGAATTTGTATGTTACGGTTAATGACCCTTTTGTTACTGATTAGTAGGACTTCTTTTTACATTAAGGAAGTTTACTATTTTGTCACATGTGGTATGACTGATTTGCCGACTTGGGCTTTTGTCTTTTGAGCTTTTTTTGCCATGTAAAAAGGTTTTCATATTGATTTAGTCAAATATATCAGCCTTTTTTTTCCCTTTTTGGCTTTTCTTATGCTTATAAAGACCACTTGCTTTAAGATTATTAAAACATTTTCTCATGCTTTTTTTCTCAAATTTTTTTGACTTTTGTTTCATTATTCATTTTTATGTTTTAATTTTTGATCAATCTAGAACTTATTTTGGTATAAGGTGTGAGGTAAGTCTCCAATTCTATTGTCCTCAAAATGATTTTGACATTTTAAAACATTTCAAAATGTCCCCCTTGTTTCTTTCACCTCTCATTTAAAATACTACCATTTTCTATATGCTAAAACTTGGTATGCCCGTATGCCTTGGGTCCAATTTAGATTTGTTTCATTCACTTCTTTGTTTATTTACATGACAGCTTTAACTATTGAAGANTGACTTCTACTTTTCTAACTGTTTTAGTTTTTATTTCTTTTTACAAAAAGTGTTAATAATATTGGGGGAAAAATAACGTTAGTAGCTGGCAATTTTTTTTTTCATTTCTGGTTTTAATAGAAACACTTCTAAATTTCTCCATTAAAAATCAAGCAAGCTTTTGCACTGAAATGTATCATTTCAATGTATGGAGGTGATCTTATGGTTTTAATCTTTTAACTGCTTATACTGAAGTTAAAAAAATTATCTTTAGCCATTTTTAAGGGAAATCATGTCATATCACTTGGTTCATTAAACAGTCACAAGACTTCCAAGGTCTTCTTCAGAACCATCAACTCCTTCCTGCGTTATTCCTTTCGTTCCCAGTCTCAACTGCCACTGGAATGTGGAAGGGGTGACTGACTACTAAACCACCCCCTGAGGCGTCTAGCACAGACAGCTTCATATATTTTGTGGACAGTAAGGTACCTAGAATCATGTAAATTTGTGTTTAAAATTCAGTTTTAGGTAAAGAGGTTCTTTCACACTTAGGATACCTTAGAAAGAATGTCTTTTGTGTTGAGCATAAGCAACTAAAACACTGTATTGAAGTCAAGTATGAAGTTGCTGAGGTGGGAAACACACTGGACCTGAAACACACTCTTGCCCCTTGCTACCCTTTTCTTGGACTAATCATTTGACTACTGAGACACAGCTCATGAGTGGAAAAGATCATTATAAGTTGGACAGCACCTTACCAATAGAACTGAGGAGCCCAGTGGGCTACAGTCCATGGAGCTGCAGAGAGTTGGACATGACTGAGCATGCACGCAGGCACCAATATTAGGCATCATCTTCCAATTTTAAGAATATTTCAAATCTTTAAAATTAACTTTAAAATTGAGTTTAAACCATATTTGCTGCTGCTGCTAAGTCACTTCAGTTGCGTCCGACTCTGTGCCACCCCATAGACGGCAGCCCTCCAGGCTCCCTTGCCCCTAGGATTCCCCAGGCAAGAACACTGGAGTGGGTTGCCATTCCCTTCTCCAGTGCATGAAAGTGAATTCACTCAACCGTGTCTGATTTGGTTTTTCACAATAATTAATGCAATAAATGAGTTTTTATTCTACACAAAATGACAGGTGCATAAAAAAGGGGGGTTCACTAGTGTCCAGCTTCTTTAGCAATGCACAGAGCCACCCCAGTGTGATGGGGTAGTTATATGCAAGTAGTGCCTCTCAGCTCTGAAGCCACAACTTACTGTCCTTCCAGAATCTCCTGGCTCTAGCCATTATCTTTCCTTTCCTTTTAAAGCATGAGCTTCCTTACATCACAGTCATGAGAAATTTCCTGCCACTTCCCTTTAAATGGGGCTTCTTCCCTGGTGGCTAAGATGGTAAAGAATCTGCCTCCAATGCAAAAGACCTGGTTTCGATCCCTGGGTCAGGAAGATCCCCTAGAGAAGGAAATGGTAGTATTCTTGCCTGGAGAATTCCATGGACAGAGGAGCTTAGCAGGCTATAGTCCATGGGGTCGTCAAGAGTCAGACAAGACTGAGCGACTGACACTTTTACTTTCCCTTTAAATGCCCAGGTCTCAGGACCTGGTTGGGAAGATAAGTCTTCAGAAGGAGCTGCAGAAACTTAAAGAAGTTGTGAATGCTTCCTGAGGCAAATGAGTCCAGAATGTAGAAGGCCTGTGTGTTCTCTAATAATAACCTTCTCCATCTTCCCAGTCTTCTGTAGCAGTGAACACTAGACATAAACTAATAGCTCAATAAATTATACTGCCACTAGTCAAGTCTAACATTCAAGTCATTTATTTTTCTGTTCAATACTAACAATAAGGGGATAGTGGCTCTGTCTGCCTTAAAGTCTCAGTTCTGGTTTTGGGGTCACCTTGACACCATGGTCCTGAGGCCATCCACTGGATGTATAAATTATCCTCTCTCCTCTGTATCAAGAAAAGGACTAGCTATATATAATCCTTACAAGAAATGAAGATAATCATTCAAGTCATTTCTTGAGTTTTGTGGTTCAGATTAAGAATGAATTTCTGTTAATGGAGGGAAAAGGTTAAGAAACAGTTTTGAAGTCCTATCACTTGGGTTCTAACTTCATCTCTTTCTACCTGTACATTTTTTTTTTTTTTTTAAAGAGGAGAGTTGCGGGAGAAACTCAACTTCTTTATCAGTGAAAAGGCAAAAGTAATACTACATACTTCTTGAGATTTATAGGTGCAAGACAATCAGAACAGAACCTAGCACATAGTAAATGTTCAACACTTAATAAATGCTGGCTTCCCTGGAGGAGGGCATGGCCACCCACTCTAGTATTCTTGCCTGGAGAATCCCCATGGACAGAGGAGTCTGGCAGGCTATAGTCCATGGGGTCGCAAAGAGTCAGAAATGACTAAACGACTAAGCCAGCCTATTAAAAGAAAATCAAAGAAAATAGTGCTTCTTCCTCCTAAAAAAGACATGTCTTCTTTAACCTCTCATATATTTAAGTAAAACATTTATGTAAATATCAGAAATATATATCACTCCAAATGAAAGATATTGTATTCTAAATCATAAGTCCAATAGTTTAGGTAAAAAAAAACCGTCATTGTTATGAAACTATGTGGTCTGATAAAATGTTTTTGCAGGTAATATTTTCTTCTTTGTTTATTTATCCAACATATACTGACTAAAGATATTCAACCAGGTATTATTAGAAACATTGAAAGAAGAATGTTTCATTTCAGTCCATAAAAAGTTAATTTGACCTGGAAGTATGGTCAGTGCCTGCAATACACGTAACCAGGATACTGCAAAACTTGGAAATGAAGTATGATTATTAAGCAATGATGTTAAACACAGATCTATGAAGGATATGACTTTTGAATTAAATCTCGAAATCATCAGTGGTCCATGTTCTGGCTGAAAAGGGCTCCATGGGTAAACTATCTAACTGGAGGGCCTTATGGATGTTTACATAAATGGGCAAGGACTCCAGTTTCACTGGTAAGAAAAGCAATTAATACGAGACTGGAAAGGTAAAATGAGCACACTACTATGTAGAAAATGAAGGCTGCCAGGGGCTGTCTAAAGCTTTGTTTGATTGGCACTAAAGAAGAGATATTACATCTCATGCCTTTAGTCAACAGTTTATTGCCTGGTGGACTGACTGGTATTTGTTTCTTCTTCAGGTTTCTTTGGTTAGCTTGGTAGCCAATGCTCTTGGCTACTCAGAACTTGGTGCCATCAAATCCCTACGGACATTAAGAGCTTTAAGACCACTGAGAGCTTTATCCCGGTTTGAAGGCATGAGGGTAAGAATAAAAGCTCTCATGATTCATATCAAAATTAAATGTAGGTAATGATTTAGATACAGAGGGGTGCCACACTATTCTGACACTTATTTCATAGAATTATACAATTTCAAAGCAGAAATCCTAAAGATCACTATGCCTAGCCTCCTGAAATTAAAACAGACCCTCAAAAAAAATTTTTGTGGCAGTACTAAAACTAGAATCCAGGTCTCCTGGTGACAGATCAAGGATGTTTCCACACAACTACAAACTCTGTGTTGCCATTTATTTCTTTTCACTGCTTATACATTTTATAATGACTGTTTGCTACTGACATTCATCCTAGGAGATATTCTTCCTTTCAATAGGTAGTTTGATTTCTTAAAAATAACTAGTAATGAAGTTTTTGTGTGCTTTACTTCTTCCATTAATATTGGTAATAAAAAGTTGTTGTGCAGGAAAACAACACTAAATTGTAGCCTCTGACAAAATCTGCATATCCTAAGCAACCAAAGTAGGGGTTAGGATAATTAACTAAGCATTGCAGACAACCCCTGGGGTTTGTTTTACAGATCTCCCTTTTAAGTGAGCATTCTGAATGAGGTTCACTTTTTCCATTAGCACTTGTATTTGCCCCTCCATCTCTCTTCCTTAGTGTACATTTTATGCATCTAAACATAAAGCACACAATATTCACATCTACTTGCCACACCCCTCAAAATACTAGTTAGCACTAAGGCCAGCTTTGTTTAATCCAGCTTGTAAATACGCATGGATATTGAATTTCTTCTAGGCCATAGGGCTTTTATGTTAGGAGGTGGTTTGTTGAAGCACTAAAAACACTTCAGCCTTGACTTTGAGATTCGCTCACCAGGAAGAATGAAACCACTCTCCAGATGCGCTGTAAGCAAGGAAATGCTTAGTGTTACATTATAATTTTACTTCATTGTTACTTGATAAATAAACACACAAGATAAAATTTTTAAAAATTATGTAATTTCAAGTTTTTTCCATACCAATCTTTTAGTATTACTGACATTGTTTAAGCCTTCATCTGATTGCATGGCTTCATATCAATAATTCATTTTTGAGGGCAGACAGCAACTGAACAAAATTAAAAATTTCCAGATTTGCTCTAATCTGAAAACTATTCTACATTAACATTTTTAATTCTCATAATATGACAGAATTAATATTCTAGGTATAAAATATGGTAAAAGGTATCATGTACTTACTTGATAAGAAAATTTATGGGAGGTCAT
>SJYQ01001502.1:198031-209282 GCA_006410935.1 Redunca redunca
ATATATATATATATATATATATATATATATATACATACATATATATATATATATCCTGATAAATGACTTCTATTAAATCAAATATGTACCACAGTATATGTGTCTTTTGCAAGCTTCCAACAGGGATGTATCCTGCACCATTCATTAAACATAAATAGTTTGAAGACTATCACTAATGCATGTTAATTGCCTATGCTGCTCTATTTTACACAATCCATTCTTCACAAGTCTTGGTTAGAAGTCACATGCTGGTAGTACAGTGATTTCAACCTGCTCTATGTCTAGTATGTCAAGCAGAATAGTTTGCAGTTATTTAAAAGCACTTTTCCTTTTCCATTTTTAATTCAATTTGAGTGTCATATGGTGTCTCTCTAGATTCAAGGAAACACACTGCATACTGCCTACTGTCAAAACATATACTTCGTATTTTGCTAAAAATATGTCCAAAACTTGTTTAAATATAAATAATGTAAAAATATGATCAATTTTATTTGCTGCATTTTATACATGAGATAATTATTTTCAAGTTGATGACATGGCAATTTATTTTACTTTATGCTTTTGCTTTTTATTTTTAATCACAACTCCAAACTTTTGAATCCATTAGACTTTTCAATGGATAATTTCCTAAAATAAAAGTTAGACAAGGGTTTTGTGGATTTCTTTGTTATAATATTTTTTCTATCATTCCAGTAGGATATACATTGGTCAAAAACTCAAACCTAGGTCATTTTCTACCAACTATGGTTGCCTCAATATAACCCTTTATTCATGGAAGGTTTTTTTTTTAACTCAACTTTTGTAGTATTTGCTTATGCAGACTAGTCTTATTTTTTTAATTCCTGCTGCACTAAAGCTATCAGAGATATAACTTGGGCTCTGTCCCTTTTAGCCATGAACATAGTGGCAAAGTTGTGCAATTACTTAACATGATATAAATTTTTGTTTTTGCACAAACCAAAAGAGTAACGTTAATTCCTTTTACACAACTATTTACTTGTAGTGTATTGATGAACTTGCATGCAGGGAATTGCTATTATTAAAAAGAATGGTGAGCTATGTCATTATTGAGCCAAATGAATAAATATTTCATTTTTTATTGTATTTAATTTCTTGGCTTCTGTTTTTATTGTTGGAAGTTTAAAATATATATAATTAATGAAACCTGTACTTGATCTGACATTTGTATACATAAAAGTTCACATGAATTTTGTAACAACCTACTGCATGATTTACCAAGAAATACTATAAAGTCAATTAAAAGCAGTTTTTATGAACTTTTCTGTGTGCAAAAGATCAAGCCCAAGTATTCCAACTTGCAAGTTTACAACAATAATAGTAGCCATCTACAACACTTAGCAATTTCAATTAATTCTCTTGGTTGTAAACATTTTAATCTCAACTCCTCACCACGTGATGTCCAAATTCTTGGTAGTAAATAAATGTTATAGTACACAGTTTGTTACTTAAATTCATTTTATGAATTTCTATTTACACATAAAATATTAATGATGTAGTGACTGAGAAATTATATTAATCTTTTTTTTTCCAGGGTCCCTTGGATTTATGTCAGGCCAAAATGAAATATTTATTCTCAGTGGAAAACTCCATTTATAATGCTTATAGTTTTGATAAATTGGATCTAAACATGCATTTTACAATTTCACCAATATAGATGGCATAAGGTGACTTAGTTGGAATTCACTGGCTTCTTTCTGTTCAAGCCAATTTTCAGATTTTGCCAACACCACAGAGAAGTCAAGTATTACTATGCAAAGTCCTTAACCTTTTTACATACCCATTATATAATTATTGGCCAAATATATCTATTGATATGTATTATATCTAAATGATCTTATGGTCAGAAGCATCTTCAGCTGTAAAAAATATATATTTTAAAAAATATACCTAGCTAAAGGATATTCTGAAAACATTCAGAATTTAGTGTTGCTAGTGTAATCTGATAGATTTCTGAANTCAGTTCTGATATAAAACTAGCAGTGTAATCTAGGAAAATCAATTCTGGCCCCTCAGATTCCTCCTCTATTTCAACGGGGATGCTGGATTAGGGATGTTGTCTCTAGTAACACTTTAATTCTACAGTTTTATGTTGACAATCAAATTGCCTACTCAAAATGAGTAATTTCCTTTATATGAGTAATATTTAAAGAAAAATGCATATTGTCAATACACCATGTAAATGATTACTCAGACAACTTTAAAGAGAAACAGAAGGGACTTCCCTGGTGGTGCAGTGGTTAAGACTTCATCTTCCAATGCAGAGGCAAGGGTGTGATCCCTGGTCAAGATCCAGTGTCATGGGGTGTGGCCAAAAATGTTTTAAAAATAAATAAAAACACAACATTTCACCTTGACTGTAGCCCCATTAATGAAGAAGCCTCCTTGGCCTCAAAGATTTTATATGACAAAGGTGAAGAATGTTTTAAATAATTGAAAGGATGGTTATTATTTCTTTCCTATAGTGTTACATATTTTTAAAGGAGAACATCTGATATATAACAGAAGAGATTAAAACAATGGTATCATTAGTTATACATAAAATTGTCTTGAACTACAAGTAATTATAACTACTTCTTTGTCATTAATATTTGCCACAAAACTTCAAGAAGTTGGGCTTGTGTCTTATATTCCCTAGAGCACTAATTTTTATGGCAAAAGAATAAAAGATGCATGTCATTCTCTTATAACAATACTTAAAATGATTTATTCTTTCACAGAGAAGCCATTTATGATTTGATGCATCCAAACTTTTATTGTAACTGACCTCTTATCATGCATCTTTCCATCTGCAATTTTCTTCTCTCTGCTTCTCTGCAGTCTTTCTGCCAGCTGACACACTGAAATACATATCTGAAATCTTCTAAAACTAACAGCACCCCATTAGTCAGAGAATCCATTTCCATATCTTATTACAGAGTTAAAAAAAATATCTCTGCATAATGTGCCCCTCACATATCCCATGACTATCATCTATCATTGGCCAACACTCCCCAACTCATGCCTCCTCCCCACAGAATCCATAATCTCCAATTACACTACTTTTTGATATCTCTCCTGTCTTGGCACATCCTACAGTCTTTGCCTGAAATGTCTTTCTCTTTCTTCCCCCTGAAAAATTATTACTTCAGTTCAGTTCAGTTCAGTCACTCAGTCATGTCCGACTCTTTGTGATCCCATAGAGTGCAGCACGCCAGGCTTCCTTGTCCATCACCAACTCTCGGAGCTTGCTCACACTCAGGTCCATTGAGTCAGTGATCCCATCCAACCATCTCATTCTCTATTGTCCCTTCTCCTCCTGCATTCAATCTTTCCCAGCATCACGGTCTTTTCCTATGGGTCAGTTCTTCACGTCAATTGGTCAAAGTATTGGAGCTTCAGCTTCAGCGTCAGTCCTTCCAGTGAATATTCAGGACTGATTTCCTTTAGGATTGACTGATTGGATCTCCTGGCAGTCCAAGGGACTCTCAAGAGTCTTCTCGCACACCACAGTTCAAAAGCATCAGTTCTTCGGCACTCAGCTTTCTTTATGGTCCAACTCTCACATCCATTCACGACTACTGTAAAAACCATAACTTTGATTAGATGGACCTTAGTCTGTACAGTAATGTCTCTGCTTTTTAATATGCTGTCTAGGTTGGTCATAACTTTTCTTCCAAGGAGCAAGAGTCTTTTAATTTCATAGCTGCAGTCACCATCTGCAGTGATTCTGGAGCTCAAGAAAATAAAGTCTGTCACTGTTTCCATTGTTTCCCCATTTATTTGCAATGAAGGGATAGGACTGGATGCCATGATCATCATTTTTTGAATGTTGCGTTTTAAGCCAGCTTTTTCACTCTCCTCTTTCACTTTCATCAAGAGGCTCTCCAGTTCCTCTTTGCTTTCTGCCATAAGGGTAGTGTCGTCTGCATCTTCCAAAAACTGGCTCAAATATCATCATCTTTTATGAAGCTTCCTCAGACTGCCCTAAAACCTTTCTCCTCAGACTTCCTTAAGTACATCTAGGATGGCATGAACCATACTGTGCTATATTACCTCCTTTGACTTATCTTTTCTAATAGATTGCAGTACATCCAAGGTATGGGACACATTTCATTAATTTTCTCACCCTTTTACCCTTTATCAGCAATAACTAAAAGGTATGTGACTATCAGTTTTCACATATATTACTAGAATTGATTCTTACAGGAACATACAAAAAAACTTAAGTGTCAAACAGTAACACTAGTAAATTTTCTTTCAACCTTACTGAGAATGACTTTCAAATTTATCATCATCTAAATTCAGATAAACCACTGTCACAATTAATTACAAGATATACAAATATCTCAGAAATACCTTTTAACTATAGTTTACAAGTAATGCCAATTTCCTAACAAAAACTATTGAAACAAACAAACAAAAATCTTCATTTCCATTAATTCTGTCAGTGAAAGAATAGATTTCCTTAGTGGTTCTCAATTAGAAATATGTTGCATGAATAAAATTGTAGTCAGGTTTTATTTCACTACTTTAATCATGCACATAACTCTTCACTTGAATAACTCATAAGTACTCTGATAATACACTGATAACTAGGATTTTGCTTATACTTCCAGCACACAATGGGACAATTACACTAAAACCCTGCTGACACAAAATATCTAGAAACAGGTAATAAAAATTTTACCAAGGGAAATTCCTAACAGGTGATAGTGAAAGGTAAGCTAGCACGTAAGTCAGCGGCTCTTCTGTGGGCTTCTATTGATCCCAGTGACCTATTGCTTGGTTTTAATTGCCTGTGTACAGGGAACAGAAAACAAAGATTTAGATCCAATGTGGATTAGAGATCCTGAATAAATTCAAGACCCACAAAAAGTTACACACTTAATGAAAGCATTTTTAAAGATCAAGCTTGCAAACACAGATCAAAAGAAAACCTTAGCCAGGAGATGTTTCTGTCTGGTCTTAGCTCTGGTTTACAGAAAAAAGTCTCTCTAACGATGCACAGTTATAGACCCAGAATTCACCTGTATTTTTGGTCCAAACTTACACCAGTGCCTGGGTACAAAAGGCAAGGTTAATATTCAAGTTAAAGCAGACACAAGTTGCTGGTGGTCCCAAGATCCTGGTAGAAACTAACTGAAATCTTTTCTAAATCTTTTCTACACCCCAGGTCAGGCCTCAGTGATTTCCCACAAAGTCCCAGGAACATGAACTTACATTAGAGAAATAACAAAACAATGAGAAAACAAAGCTACAGAGTGAAAGAGGGAGCTGAACTTCAGAGAGAAATTTACAGTCTTAAAAGTTGAGAGCACAGAGTTCGAAACAACCACAGCAGCTGGAAAATGACGGAACCATATAAATCTGGCTGATCCCTTAAATTTGCCCATGTGTGACAGATTTAAAGCAGCCATGTTGTCTTAAACATTCCGGGTTTTCCATTGTTGCCCACGGCAGGGAAGATAAGAGTCTGGAGTTGAACTCATCGTATACTTTTCAGAGGAACAGAATAGAAGCCAGAGAATCTGCAAGATATCTTTCACAACACTCAAAATAAAAGGCATACAACGGAAGCCCAGGTGTTGGACTTAACAGGTAAAAATTCTGAAGCAGTCACATAGTTGTATTAGGGTCTGTAAAAGAACATATGCTTATCTCCAATTAAAATAAATTAATTGATTTAAAAAAGAATATACACTTATAATGAATGGACAGATAGGAAATATTGAAATAAAATTAGAACCAATAAAATAAACCAAAAGAAAACTTGATAATTGAAAATACAANCAATAGTTTTTAAAAAAAGAAATTTAATCAGTAGCTTTTTAAAAAAGAAATGTAATCAATGGTTAAAATTACACATCCCCATACAAAGAGAGACTAAACACACTTGGTTTCAAATTTCAAGCAAATTTCAAGGAAAAGACAGGCATACACAAACTTTTCCACAGATCAGAAAAAGAAACATTCCCAAACCATCCTATAAGCTAAATTAAACTTTGATACCAAATTGAAACAAGGAAAGTAACACAAGGAAAAATTACTGACCAATTTTACTCTTCACATAAGAGAAATATATATATATAATAGGTGAATCTTCTAGAATAAGTGAGTAAGAAATTTACCAGCTAAGCAACTATTTAAGTGGTCAAAATTATTAAACCAATTGTTTAAGGTCTCTGGAAACTGTCCTAATGGAACACAGCAAATAGAGAAACATTCCTTCAAGAAAATCTACTACATATCAGAAAGATATGTGGGGATGTGGCATTTGAGCCACAACTCACCCTCTTTCCCTGCCCCCAGTTCCATGTTCCAGGAACACTTGAAGAAACAGGACTCCCTCTGCCCCTAGTGTTCAGTCCCAGGAGAAACAGGTTGCCTTCTTTTCTCAACCTCAACCCAGTCCCCACCCTCAGCCAAATACTACAGGAATTCTATTCCAGAGAGGCTTCCCTGAGAGGACCAGGTGTCTCTTCTCTCACCCAGTCCCCATCTGCATAGCACAAATGCTGTCCCAGGTATGACAGACTTAAGGAATACCTGGAGTCCCAACTACACCCACTACAGCTAGTACCTGGGGCCCCAACTACACTCACTATAGCTCACTCAGAGGTCAGAGTTTCCACTCCAGGAGCGGCATGTCTGGACCAGGGGCTACCACTCACCATTGAGTGCCCACTCCTAAGAAAGGAAGTCATCTAGAGAGAAGCAGGGCCCAACCTTCAATTCAGTGGCAGTGGTATGGGGGTTCTGTCCAGGCAGATAGGCCAACAGGAGAAAAAGCTCTATAACAGTTCCTGAGAAGATTAACATTGCTTGGAACTGAACTCCATGTCAAAGGGTGTTATGGAAAAACAAGAGCTATCTAGGAGGAACATTTAGTTAAGAGGAAGCTAGTAGCTCCATGAAGGAGAAGACAATGGCAACCCACTCCAGTATTCTTGCCTGGAGAATCCTGTGGACAGAGGAGCCTGGTGGGCTGCCATCTATGAGATCGCACAGAGTTGGACATGACTGAAGCGACTTAGCAACAGCAGCAGTACCTCCATGATACAAGCAGAACAGTGAACAGCCATTAGTTTTATAGAGTAAACCAAGGAATGAGAAAGCCAAAGAGCCCTATTGAGACCACAGCCAAGTCTATGGGTCAAGAAGGCTATATCTGTGCAGCAGGCCTTCCCCAGTCAGGAGAAATCAGAACAGGACATGAGGCAGACATGTAAGTACTCTCTGAACTGCAGACAAACCCATCAAAATAGGATGGAAGGCTCACTTGCATGAAGGGTTCAAGGGCGACCTTCAACCAAATATTAACTGAAAAATAAACTCCTAGAAGTTTATTTTCACCCAGAAGTGACTCCTAGGAGGCCAGGATTAAAAAAATTCAAACTCATCCCTGGCCGTCTGAAAGACTGTGTGCATGTTCAAGGTTGTACTTCCTCAGCAGAAATCAGTTAGAAAAACTCCTAACTACTAGTTCCTGTCTAAACGTGGGGCCAAAGTCCCTGGCCTGGGAAAACAAGCCTCCAAGCCAAACACACATCCAGTGGTGAAGTAGAAAAAATTAACTGGCCAAGGAGGCTCAAGCAGAACCTTTGATCAATTAAGTAGTTAGTGCTGATGCTGACCCCAGGGTAATATCAAGTTATCCAGGCTAAGCGAGAAAAATAAGGGAAAACAACCTAAGCAGAGAAATTAGAGGCTGCACTAAGGAAATAAACTACAAAATTAAGTCGGCCAAATCATTAAGCAAATAAACATTTAAAGTTTAAAAAAAAACAAGCAAATCATACCACAGCAAATTACAGAATTAAAAACAATAACTACAGTGAAAATTTCATTACAGGGGTTCAACAGTGAATTGGATCTGGCAGAACAAAAAAGTCAACAAAGCTCAGGATAGATGGATAGAGATTACACCACTTGAAAAACAGAGGGAGGAAAAAAATGAAGAAAAATAAACAGCCTCAGAGAAATGTGAGACACCAACATATGTGCAATGGTCATACTGAAAGGAGAGGAGAGAGAAAGAGAAAACTTTTGAAGAAATAATGGCTGAAAAGTTTCCAAATTTAAAGAAAAGCATTGATCTACACAAGAAAATAATTAACATTGGCAAGCACTTGGAAAATCTGGAACTCTTTCACAGTGCTGGTGGGATTGCAGAATGGTGTGGCTGCAATGGGGAAGTAGTATGAAGAGTCCTCAAAAAATGAAAAAATAAAACTGCCATACGATCCATCAAGTCCACGTCTATTTGTCCAAAAGAATTGAAATCACCATCTCAAAGAAATATCAACACTCCCATTTTCACTGCAGCTCTATTTAAAGGAGTCACGGTATGGAAATAATCTATTAATAAATGTGCATTGACAGATGTGTGGATAAAGAAAGTGTGGTATGCACATACAATGGAATACTATTTAGGAAAGAAGTTCTGCAATATGAGACAACATGGGTGAACCCCGAGAACGTGATAAGAAGTGAAATAAAACATTCACATGAAAACAAATGCTATACAATTCCACTTACAGGAGGTAGCTAAAGTAGGCAAATTCATAGATGCAGAGACTGGAATGCTGATTGGGCCAGGGGTTGGAGGAGGGGGAAATGAGAAGTTCAAACAGGAATAAAGTTTCAATTAAGCAAGATGAATACGCTCTAGAGATCTTCTGTACAACATAGTAGCTACAGTTAACAATAATGTTTTGTACAGGGAGGCCTGGCGTGCTGCGATTCATGGGGTCGCAAAGAGTCGGACACGACTGAGCGACTGAACTGAACTGAACACTTTAAAAATGTGTTGAGGGTAGCTCTTAAGTGTGTGCACAATAAAATAAAATTTTAAAAGATAAAATCTTGCTGATTTACTTAGATGGCATATAGTATTTTTCAGTAAATATTCCACACATCTTTGAAAACAATGTCTATTCTCCTACCGTGAGGTACAGACATTTATAGTGTTTACGCATCTCTATATTGACCTCTTGTCTGCTTATTCTATTAGTTACGGAGAAAAGAAGGCTACGGTCACCCATATAATTGTGGATTTGTCACGCTTAAATCTGGCCATATTTCACTGTGCACGCACCAGGTCCAAGATTCAAAGAAGCCAAAAGAGAACATCCAAAGGATGAGTGGGCTGCCAGAGAGGCTGGCTCCTACCACGCAAAGCCGAACACCAGGCTGGTCCAGGACCCAGAGAAGGTGAAGAAGGAGGCCAGGCGGGAGCTAGAGGAGTCGCAGGTCTAAGTGCTATCTGGGGCCTACAACGCAAGCAACCACAGGCACAATCTGGCCCACTGCTTGAGGCCACGCTCCACCTCACGGCGCAAACAGGGTGGCTGCTCAGGTTCTGCGCGTGGACCTCGCTAAGCTGAAGCCGGCCGCAAAGGGAATTCTGGGAAACGTAGTTCCCCTTCTCTGAATTCGTTCCATTTGAAGTTCCCACACCAGGCTAAGTCTGCAGGACCCAAGACACTCTTAACAAGAGAATACTGATAATTTATCTGATTCAGGATCTGGTTTAAGCTGCAAAACTGGAAGAGACCGCCTTGAAAGAAAATGTAGAAAAGTGAGAGGTTATTGTAGCAGCCCAGTACCATTACTAGACAGAACCACAGAGCAAAAATTTTAAATTATCTTTTTGGAACAGAGCTTATTTAAAGGAATAAGTATATATGTTAAAAATTGCTGAGAATTTGTGGCAAATTAATTCAAATCCCCTAATGAATAATCTGGTAAGTCTAGGTTTGAATAATATATATTATATAGCACACATCTTTGCTGTCTAACCATGAAGTGATTTTTTTTTTCCTGTGAGTGGCATTTTAAAATTATACTAGTAAGTCTATCTAAACAAAAAGCAAAGAAAGAAACATTTTTTCCTTTCAAATATTCATAATGTATAGCAACAATATTCCCAGGCTAAGACAGTTGTTTGACTTTCCAATGATCATTAATATTTAAATCATCTCAGGGAATTGGAGAACTAGAGACAGAGTTAAAGTTAATGCAAAACAGGGGAGGAGGAGGTGAAACTATGTGCCAGATGCCAGAAAGATCCTTGTGCTATGGCTCTTTGTTTATGAAATCAGGTTTGGAGTGTGTGGCTTTGGGGTACAGCATTATGTAGAGACAAAAAAAAAAGAAAGACACGATTAGAAAATTGCTCTGTTAAGAGGGGAAGTAAGGTGAGATTTTCATTAGAAACGGCCCCTCCCCCCAGCTCTCAGAAGGTCTTTCACAACCAGCAGCTTCCCCAAGGACACATGGTTGTCATGGAGACAGGAGAGGCCTCCTCCTCTGTCCTCTGAGAAGAAAGAGCAGACCTAGTTGGTACAAGCTTGGGAAAACAGTGGTGAACACTTTTGCTGCTTGCAGTGGACATCAAGCAATGACCAAGTACTTTGAAAGAGAAGGGGGAAAAAAAAAAACCAATACAACGATATTAGGGACAATAAAAATACTCTTTGATCACCTATCTACTTCAATAAAATTTAAAAAGATCAAAGAGCTATTTTTAGAAAAGCCATTTATTTCTTCTAAGTCACAAACAGCCTGCCAGCTACTCTGTCCATGGGGATTCTCCAGACAAGAATACTGGAATGGGTTTGCCATGCCCTCCTCCAGGGGATATTCCCAGACCAGGAATCAAACCCAGGTCTCCAGCACTGTTGGCTTATTCTCCACCATCTGAGCCAACAGGGAAGCCCTTCAAAGAAGTTCATTGGCTTCTGCACAGGACCTTCCCAATCCAGGGACTGAACCCAGGTCTCCCGGCATGGCAGACTCTTTACCAGCTGAGGTGTCAGGGAAGCCCAAGAATACTGGAGTGAGCAGCCTACCCCTTCTCCAGAGGATCTTCCCGACCCAGGAATCCAACCAGGGTCTTCTGCACTGCAGGCAGATTCTTTACCAGCTGAGCTACCAGGGAAGCCCTAATAAACATAAGCAAATAATATTATAACCAGAGTGTACAGTTTCTCAAAGAAAGTTATATACCAACTAAGTTACTGGAATATTTCATTAAATACCACTAATGTGTATAGAAAGATAAGAACAAATAAATATTTTTACATTAAAAATGACTAAAACAGGAATAGAATATGAAATCTATTTACTACTTATAAAGAACTGCTATTTTATAAAATACCTTATTTATGTTATAAAACAAATAATTCAACTAGAATTAAAACATAATTAAAAGTGAAAATGGGAGTCAGTGAAATTTGATAGCATTCTT
>SJYQ01001502.1:218689-251620 GCA_006410935.1 Redunca redunca
TTTCACTACTCAAATAGATGTGCATTTAAAACTTAAAACTACTATTAATACCAATACATACAAATGACAGTCTCATTAAAATTTTATTCTAGGAAAGAAAATTTTGCAGTTGAAGCTGAGTACTTCCTTGCCAGTTGGCAAAAAGTTAAAATTTTAGCCTCAGAAGTAAGTATGAAAGTATTTACTTATTAAAATATTTAATACTTACCAGAAGTAAGTATTAAACAAGACCTAGAGAGGATGATGCTTGCTAAACCACACTCATCTCTACCATTTAGACCAAGGTTGATGATGATACACTGAAGCATATTTTTTTAAGGTGGATATATACTTTTATTCAACATATGTTCTTAATTGCTATTTTGTAAATTTATAAAATCTTAATTGGATTTTATAAATTTTAGCCTTTATATCTCTCTTTTGTCTCTTAATGAAAGAAAAGTTACAAACTTACTATATTTAGAAATGAAGTACTCAAGTTTACCAAGTAAAGTAACAAGTGACTTATCTAGCAGAGAAGGTTTAAATGGGTTATTTCTTATGTTCTGTCAGTTTGGGAAATCCATTTTAGCACATCTGACTTATTCACAGGTGGTACAAGATTTTTTTCTCATTTGATTTTGGAATTCTGTTAAAGTTAAAAAGCAGAAAGGGACTGCTGATTTGTGGCTTGTTAGCATCACATGGTAAAATGGCATGCTAATGAGTAAAGTAAAATTTAGGATGAAACGATAAGAGCATTCTTTGAAGGGCTATCCCAGGAGAATAAGAGGCATCACTTACAAGCTCCAGCCATCTAGTCTACCAATATATTACAGAGTTTATGATCTGAGATCTGACCTGGACATTACATCCAACTCAGAGCAGTTTTTGGATGGGGACCCACTTGCTATTAAATGTTAATGCAAGCTCATCAACACTGAAACACAGCCTGGAGCGAAGCCCGTTCTCTGACACTGCAGCACTCTCTGTCTTCACTGGAATAACTCCTACAGAATGCTGATGATACGCAAGCAAAGGAAGAAAAGGGTTATTTCCCAGAAGTTCCAACTGGTGAAATTCTAAAAGGATAAGCTGAATTGAAACCATAGGGAATACTGGTTAACTTTTGCCTGACTATGAAATAACAGTATAAAATAAAAGTCAAAATGAGTATACTAATGGTGAACTCCACTGTTTGAGAGGCACGATTTTAAGGGCTACACAGTTAGGTCAACCAATTGTAAGATGATGTAACACAGGCTCTATTGTGATTTCCTTTTCATAGATAAGAAAAAGGAGATTTGGAGAAGTCTAAGATATGACTTTTCCAAGATCACACTGTTTGTGGCAGATTAAATATGGTGACGGGGCTCCGCTGGTGGCCCAGTGGTAAAGAATCCACTTGTCAATACAGGAGATGTGGGTTTGATCCTGATCCAAGAAGATCCCACTTGCTGCAGAGCAACTAAGCCCAAGTGCCACACCTGTTGAGCCTGTGCTCGCGAGCTCAGGAGACACATGAAGCTGCCAGGCCTAGAGCACGTGCTCTAGGGAAGAGAAGCCTCCACAGTGAGAAGCCCATGCGCAGTAACTAGGGAGTAGCCTCTGCTCGCCACGACTCAAGAAAAGCCTGTGCAGCAACAAAGACCCAGCACAGCCAGAAATAAATTAAACTATTTTTTAAAGATGGTGACTAATTCCTTTCATTTTTCCCAATGTTCCCCACCTTTCGATTTGGATGGGTTCTGCGGCTGCGTTGACCACTAGATTTCAGCAGAAATGACTTGATGCCAATTTCTGAACTGGCTGTCTCATTCCTATCTCTTAGAAAACTCTCTCTGGGAGAAACCAGCCAGCATGTGAGAAAACCAGCTACCCCAGGACCACAATGCTATGAAGCCCAAGCTGGCCAAGTGGAAAGGCCACATTGAGAGTGAGATGCTCAGTCATCCCTCAGCTATTCCAACCCTATCTTCACAAACAAACATGTGAGGGAGTGTGATGGTTAATTTTATGTATCAACTTGATTGGGTTGAGGAATGACCAAGTAGCCCGTAAACGTTATTTCTCAATCTATTTGTGAGAGTGTATCTCGAAGAGAATAACACTGGAATTAGTGAAGATTCCCTCACCCATTCAGGTGGGCATCATCCAATCCATTCAGGGCTTGAATAGAGTGAAAAGGTGAAGTGAAGTGAAGTCGCTCAGTCGTGTCCGACTCTTTGCGACCCCATAGACTGTACCCTACCAGGCTCCACTGTCTATGGGATTTTCCAGGCAAGAGTGCTGGAGTGGATTGCCATTTCCTTCTCCAGGGGATCTTCCCAACCCAGGGCTTGAACCCAGGTTTCCCGCATTGTAGACAGACGCTTTACCATCTGAGCCACCAGGGAAGTCCAATTGCTCTGTCCGAGCTCCGACAAGCATCTTCTCCTGACCTCAGGCTTTGGTGCTTCTAATTCTCAGCCTTTTTGCTAAGACTGGGACATAGACCATCATCCCTACCACCCTACACACATATCCCTTCCCTCTGATTTTCACAGATTTGACTGAGTTACAACATTGATTTTCCTGGTTCTCCAGTTTGCAAATGATAAATTATGGGAATTTTCAGCCTCCATAACCATGGCAGCCACTAATTTTCTCCTTTATATATTTATATTTAACTGTACGTATTATAATGATTTCTCTGATTAACCCTGATGAATACAGGAAGGAAGGCTTTGGATGATTCTGCCCTAGCCATTGACCTCAACTGCATTAGAAACCTTAAGTAAAAGTCACCCTTATGAAGTTAACTAATTCACGGAATTACGAGAGGAAATAAATTGTTGTTTCAAGCCAATAATTTTTTAGGTGGTTTGTTGCCTGGCAATAGGTAAGGAGAATGTGGTATTAAGTGGTAAAGCCAGGGTCTAGACAGTAGTATACAAAACCTCTTCGAGGGTCTACTGTTTTCATTATAATACCAAGACACCCATAATACAAGATGGTATCTGCCTTTTTCACTGTGTTGACATTTGCATTGATGGTGCAAAGACATAGGTAGATAAAACTGGAGATGTTTTAGTCTGAGTCAAGGCAGGGACACCAAATGGTATGAGTAGGCATTATATTTTAAAATCCAATGTTACTTAAAAATGTGCTAGATGAAGCAGTGAAAACTATTAATTTTATAAAACCATGACCACTGTGTACATAATGGAACAAAATGGAACTACACAGAAAAAAAAATCCTTCTGCTTTATATCTGCCATTTTGAGGAAAAGAAATAGGTGATTGAGTTTGGAGATAAACTAAATGCATTTTTCATGGAACAGCACTTTTACTTGAAAGAACAACTGACAGACAAGCTATGGTTATTCAGACCTCGGTATTTGACAGGCACTTTTGGGGAAGTGAACGAAATAATCCTGTCACTTCAAGGAAAGCAACTGACACTGTTTTGCCAGTGGTGAAGTTTGAACTTTCAAGCAAAAATAAAAATTTGAAAAACTGTATCTGCTGCGGCAAACCTGACAGCATCCCAATACTTAAAAACTTTTCTGATGAGTTCAGTAATGGTATTAACAAAGGTATTTTTTTGTGCTGTATAATGAAATGTGTTAATGGTGGGAAGATCAGCATAACTCAGTGAAGCCTTATTTTCCAACTGACCAATCTATGATGGGGTTAAAAAAAAAATCACATAGGAGTGAATATCCATTCCATGTGCAAGACAGAGTAATAGATTTTAAATGTCACAGAGTATCCAATGTTTACTGATTCGATTTTAGATGGCAAATTGCAGCTAATTTTTAAGAAATACCCACTTGTTAAATTTTACTATAGTTGTCAAAGAACAATTTCAACAACATATCCAAACATTTGAAAAGTTATTAAAATGCTTCTTTCTTTTCCAATTACATACTTAGGTGAGGCCACATTATGTTCATACACTTCATCCAGAACAATGTATTGTGATAGATTAAACATGGAAACAGGTATAGGAATCTAGCTATCTTCTATTAAATCAGGCATTAAAGAGGTTTGTATGAGTTTAAAACAGTGTCACTCTTCTCACTAAATGTCTTTTGCTTTGGAAAATAGAGTTGTTTTTCACATACATACACAAATATGTTATTTATGTTACCAGTAATAATTTTGTTATTTTAAAATAAATTAGTATATATTTTTTAATTGCTTAGTTTTAATTTCTAATATGGTAAATAGTAATACATATAACTCACATAACCAAAAACTCATTAGAGTCCTCAATAATTTTTCATTTAAGGGAATCCTAAGATCAAAAATTTGAAAGTCACTCCTCTAAAATAAAACATTGCTACACATACCACACACAGAAGTATTGATTTGATTATACATTTATCATGAAGTTAGAGATTATATGGTTCAGGCAGAGAAGAAGTAGGCCAGAATAAGAACATGTCTATCAAAAATCACCCACATATGCATCAAAAGTGAAATTAGAAGTGTAGTCAATGTCAAATGGTCTGATGTCACATATTAGAAACACATCTATAGTACTGCTTTTTATTTATTGCATTTAACAATGCTATTTAAGGGTGACAAGCTCTTTATGCTAATTATATACAAAGACCTTACAATTCATACACAGAAACATATAGTATTATGTCATAGAGTTGTTACCAGATGTTAACATAGACATTTTATCTCTTGTTGTTTTATTATCACTAAAGCAAGAAAGTATTTATAGCAATATCATTCTTGGATTAACAACATGTCTTCTAAAAAAAATGTCACTGTTATCACTGTGGATGGAAGTTGTTTTACTATTCCCTGGGTTCAGACACTTAATGCTCTGGACCATCTTGAGGACATTTTTGCAATCTTATTATTATACAAGTGGCAGGAATAGTCTACCCGGAATAGGCTGTATGAAGAAAAAAAACCCAAAGTAATTAGAGAAAGATATTTAAAAATGTGCAATTCTGCATTATGCCCAGATTCTCTTTAGGAAAATTTCAAGCAAAAATTTTTCATTTAAGGCTTTTCTGGAACAGGGCCCTTGGTGAGAATACTGTTGCTAACTCTGAAATTTATTTATAGTCTGAATTACAGATAACCCCTTTGTTCTGTTTACAGCCCACACACCCATGAAACATGAAACATTCCCTCTTCTCCTTACACAAGAATCAGTTGCTGCAGTGCTCGGGAAAGAGACTCATGTTGTCACTACCAGAGCATGACTCATTTCGATAAAGGGCCCAAAGCATTTCATCAAGATAGCGTTGCCATGGCAAACAGATACAGTCTCTGGTTCTGTGTGAATCAGGGGGAATAGAATTAACACTTCAAGTGTATACTCAGTTATGAGTATAAATGCATACATGCATACTAATTCAATGCTACTGGAGTGATGTCTTCCTTCTCTGAGGGCCTTACAGGAAATGCTGTCAAATCTTTTTTTTTCTTTCTGGCTGGCTGAAGAGTGTCAACTGGCTTCCAAAAAAAGATAAAATAACCATATTTTAAATACATGTTTTCCCAACTCCTTCTGGCAATTATCTCACAAATGGCACTTTCACAGATACGGGAGATGACATATCATTAAAGAATTTATGTAAAAATTCTCATGGCTATATCACCAATTCTGTTTCAAATGTGTACTTGCTTAAAGAATCCATGGCTTTAGGCCAAAGGCTATAATAATTTAAAAAATGATTTCCCTTTTTGCCCATAAATATGAGAATGATACTTATGAGAAAGTACTGACTGGATTCATGCTCAAAAAGAATTGTATATTAATTACAAAAACATTATTATCATCACCTTAACGTTTCCCTGAGCTCACTATAAGTCTAAGCCTCTCCTTCCCTCACATCTGCTCATTCACATATATACACTGACATTGGAAACTGAATTTGGTTCTAAATGGGCTTCCCAGGCGGTGCAGTGGTAAATCCACCTGCAAGTGCAGGAGACATAGGAGGTGAAGTTTCGATCCCTGGGTCAGGAAGATGCCCGGAGGAGGGAAGGGCAACCCACTCCTATTCTTGCCTGATATTTTCACAAACAGAGGAGCCTGCTGGGCTACACACCATGGGATCACACAGAGTTGAACTGAGCACAGTTCAGTTCAGTCCACTCGCTCAGTCATGTCTGAGTCTTTGCAACTCCATGGACTGCAGCATGCCAGGCTTCCCTGTCCATCACCAACTCCCAGAGTTTACTCAATCTCATGGCCATTGAGTCGGTGATGCCATCCAACCACCTCATCCTCTGTCGCCCTCTTCTTCTCCCATCGTCAATCTTTCTCAGGATCAGGGTCTTTTCAAATGAGTCAGTTCTTTGCATCAGGTGGCCAAAGTATTGGAGCTTCAGCTTCAGCATCAGTCATTCCAATGAATATTCAGGACTGATTTCCTTTAGGATTGACTGGTTGGATCTCTTTGCAGTCCAAGGGACTCTCAAGACTCTTCTCCAACACCACAGTTCAAAAGCATCAATTTTTTGGCACTCAGCTTTCTTTATAATCCAACTCTCACATCCATGCATGACTACTAGAAAACCATAGCTTTGACTAAACGAACCTTTGTTGGCAAAGTAATGTCTCTGGTTTTTAATATGCTGTCTAGTTTGGTCATAAATTTCCTTTCAAGGAGTAAGCATCTTTTAATTTCATGGCTGCAATCACCATCTGCAGTGATTTTGGAGCTCCCAAAAATAGTCTGTCACTGTTTCCTCATCTATTTGCCATGAAGTGATGAGACCAGATGCCATGATCTTTGTTTTCTGAATGTTGAGCTTTAAGCCAACTTTTTCACTCTCCTCTTTCACTTTCATCAAGAGGCTCTTTAGTTCTTCTCTTTCTGCCATAAGGGTGCTGTCATCTGCATATCTGAGGTTATTGATATTTCTCCCGGCAATCTTGATTCCAGCCTGTGCTTCATCCAGTCCAGCATTTCTCATGATGTACTCTGCATATAAGTTAAATAAGCAGGGTGACAATATACAGCCTTGATGTACTCCTTTCCCAATTTGGAACCAGTCTGTTGTTCCATGTCCAGTTCTAACTGTTGCTTCTTGACTTGCATACAGATTTCTCAGGAGGCAAGTCAGGTGGTCTGGTATTCCCATCTCTTTAAAAATTTTCCACACTTTGTTGTGATGAACTGAGCACATACAATGTTTAATAACTCCACAGTGGCATGGCTCAGATTACCTAAAAAAGGAAAATCTGAAATAATAAAACCTCAAAGAGCAACTTTCTTCATTAAAATATTAATTTTAATGTAAATTGGCAAAATTTTAAATTAAACTTTATAAAAAATTAGAAAAATAACATAGCTCTTGATTCACTGGGGTAATGACTTTGAGAGAGGTGGACTAAGATGGTATATGTAAGAATAGACCAGAGGTAAAAGAAAGATAGATTTAATGTAAATATATTTGGTTAATATGACATATGACATTCCAGAATGCCTTTACAGCTCTACAAATATCACACCACAAAGTAAATATAACATGTAGTTTAAGAACACTCAGTATCACATCAGTTCAGTTTAGTTCAGTTCAGTTCAGTCGCTCAGTCGTGTCCAACTCCTTGCGACCCCATGAATCGCAGCACACCAGGCCTCCCTGTCCATCACCAGCTCCCGGAGTTCACTCAGATTCACGTCCATCGAGTCTGTGATGCCATCCAGCCATCTCATCCTCTGTCATCCCCTTCTCCTCCTGCCCCCAATCCCTCCCAGCATCAGAGTCTTTTCCAATGAGTCAACTCTTCACATGAGGTGGCCAAAGTACTGGAGTTTCAGCTTTAGCATCATTCCTTCCAAAGAAATCCCAGGGCTGATTTCCTTCAGAATGGACTGGTTGGATCTCCTTGCAGTCCAAGGGACTCTCAAGAGTCTTCTCCAACACCACAGTTCAAATGCATCAATTCTTCGGCGCTCAGCCTTCTTCACAGTCCAACTCTCACATCCATGCATGACTATAAACGACTTCAAAAAATGGCCAAAAGTTTACTATCTGTCAAGAATATTCTGTTAATATTTTTCACTTGTAAGCTGTTGGGTTTGGGGCTTTTTTGGGTTTTTTCTTCATGGGTCCCACTTTAGTCTCAGGTAAATCCTCTTTCTCTAACCCTTTCTCAAGAGCCTAATCCCTCCACCAGGACTTTGCAGTGTTTGTATCTATAGCAACACAAACTCTCCTTTGCCTTCATCAGGCAGTTAGTCCAAGGCTCTCTCAGAAAGAACACCGGAAAAGAGCAGAAGCTACTGAAGTGCTAATATGGCATTGGTTGACCGCTCTCGAGTTACAGGTAAGTTACATTTTAATTCATTGATGATTTTGGTTCTTGTGTATCCAGAATAGAGACCTCCTTGGCTGTATGGTGGTTAAGACTTTGCCTTCCAATGCAGGGACGGTGGGTTCTTTCTCTGTTCGGAAGCTAAGATCCCATATGAGTCTCATCCAAAACACCAAAACATAAAACAGAAGCAATAAAAAAATAGAATAGTAAGAATATATTAATATCAATATTTTTAGGAATTCTATTATTTTCTAGAAAGTGTGGTTATGTATGGATGTGAGAGTTGGACTGTGAAGAAGGCTGAGTGCTGAAGAATTGATGCTTTTGAACTGTGGAGTTGGAGAAGACTCTTGAGAGTCCCTTGGACTGCAAGGAGATCCAGCCAGTCCATTCTGAAGGAAATCAGCCCTGGGATTTCTTTGGAAGGAATGATGCTAAAGCTGAAACTCCAGTACTTTGGCCACCTCATGCGAAGGGTTGACTCATTGGAAAAGACTCTGATGCTGGGAGGGATTGGGGGCAGGAGGAGAAGGGGATGACAGAGGATGAAATGGCTGGATGGCATCACTGACTCGATGGGCATGAGTTTGAGTGAACTCTGGGAGCTGGTGATAGACAGGGAGGCCTGGCATGCTGCGATTCATGGGGTCGCAAAGAGTCGGACCCGACTGAGCAACTGAACTGAGCTGAACTGAAACATCCCAGTATAAGACCTAAGGAATAGAGACTCAAGTGAAATTTTCAAACTCTGATAATCATTAGTTTTTATTGAGCTTATATTCCACATTTATAAAATAACAGAAAATAAAAATAATAATTCAGTTAATCGTTTCTTGGAATATGTGTTATTCATATTAGTAATCCTAGTTTGGCACATGGCTGTCACATAGTAGGTGTTCAATAAATTATTTCTGAATTGAGTTACTTGTATAAATTTAAATGATTTTTCAAAAATCCTTTTAAAATACACTTAGCTAGCTAATTTATTATGCCCTACATCTTACTGAAACTCTTTCTAAAGTATGAAAGTTCAAATAATATAAACAACAGTGCAACTTTCTAAAAAGGTTTTTTCAGTAAACAGAGGACTCACATAAATTCACACCCTCCTGCCAATCTGCTGAGCCCCAGTAGCTGTTACACAAGCTGGTGGGGGTTCTTCTGTCCTTTCTCTTCTCTGTGCCAAGGATCAGACCAGTGAAATTGTGAGCACCGGTCAGATATTTAGCAAATTTTCCAGCGGGTTATGAAGGGGATTCCTTAGCACGTTTTTCCCACTGCTTTTTCCTCCTCTCCTTCAGCTCTCTCCTGGGACTCAAGCTCAGCCAAAACTAATGAAACTCAGGCCGTGGTTTCTCATTGCAAAAATTCATTGTGAGACAAAGCAACAAGAGGTGGATTTGTTAGGATCCAGAGAGAAGCCACTCTTCAGGGTGTGAACCATTGCCAAGGGCAAGGGCTGGGGCCATGGAATTGGGCCTGGCTAGGTGTTGTGAGGGGGTGGAAAGGGAAAGACTAGAGATCTCTTCAAGAAAATTAGAGATACCAAGGGAACATTTCATGCAAAGATGGGCTGGATAAACGACAGAAATGGTCTGGACCTAGTAGAAGCAGAAGATATTAAGAGGTGGCAAGAATAAATAGAAGAACTGTACAAAAAAGATCTTCACGACCCAGATAGTCATGATGATGTGATCACTCATCTAGAGCCAGACATCTTGGAATGTGAAGTCAAGTGGGCCTTAGAAAGCATCACTACGAACAAAGCTAGTGGAGGTGATGGAATTCCAGTTGAGCTGTTTCAAATCCTGAAAGATGATGCTGTGAAAGTGCTACACTCAATATGCCAACAAGTTTGGAAAACTCAGCAGTGGCCAGAGGACTGGAAAAGGTCAGTTTTCATTCGAATCCCTAAGAAAGGCAATGCCAAAGAATGCTCAAACTACCACACAGTTGCACTCATCTCACATGCTAGTAAACTAATGCTCAAAATTCTCCAAGCCAGACTTTAGCCATATGTGAACCGTGAACTCCCTGATGTTCAAGCTGGTTTTAGAAAAGGCAGAGATCAAATTGCCAACATCCGCTGGATCACGGAAAAAGCAAGAGAGTTCCAGAAAAATATCTATTTCTGTTTTATTGACTATGCCAAAGCCTTTGACTGTGTGGATCACAATAAACTGTGGAAAATTCTGAAAGAGATGGGAATACCAGACCACCTGACCTGCCTCTTGAGAAATTTGTATGCAGGTCAGGAAGCAACAGTTAGAATTGGACATGGAACAACAGATTGGTTCCAAATAGGAAAAGGAGTATGTCAAGGCTGTATATTGTCACCCTGCTTATTTAACTTCTATGCAGAGTACATCATGAGAAATGCTGGGCTGGAAGACAAGCTGGAATCAAGATTGCTGGGAGAAATATCAATCACCTCAGATATGCAGATGACACCACCCTTATGGCAGAAAGTTAAGAGGAGCTAAAAAGCCTCTTGATGAAAGTGAAAGAAGAGAGTGAAAAAGTTGGCTTGAAGCTCAACATTCAGAAAATGAAGATCATGGCATCTGGTCCCATCACTTCATGGGAAATAGATGGGGAAACAGTGGAAACAGTGTCAGACTTTATTTGGGGGGGCTCCAAAGTCACTGCAGATGGTGACTGCAGCCATGAAATTAAAAGACGCTTACTCCTTGGAAGAAAAGTTATGACCAACCTAGATAGTATATTTAAAAGCAGAGACATTACTTTGCCAACTAAGGTCCATCTAGTCAATGCTATGGTTTTTCCTGTGGTCATGTATGGATGTGAGAGTTGGACAGTGAAGAAGGCTGAGCACCGAAGAACTGATGCCTTTGAACTGTGGTGTTGGAGAAGACTATTGAGGGTCCCTTGGACTGCGAGGAGATCCAACCAGTCCATTCTGAAGGAAATCAGCCCTGGGATTTCTTTGGAAGGAATGATGCTAAAGCTGCAGCTCCAGTACTTTGGCCACCTCATGCGAAGAGCTGACTCATTGGAGAAGACTCTGATGCTGGGAGAGATTGGGGGCAAGAGCAGAAGGGGACGACCAAGAATGAGATGGATGGATGGCATCACGGACTCGATGGACTTGAATCTGAGTGAACTCCGGGAGATGGTGATGGACAGGGAGGCCTGGCGTGCTGCGATTCATGGGGTCGCAACAAGTTGGACATGACTGAGCGACTGAACTGAACTGAACTGTCATCTTGAACACACTGAGCGATTTTACTTTCACTTTTCACTTCCATGCATTGGAGAAGGAAATGGCAACCCACTCCAGAATTCTTGCCTGGAGAATCCCAGGGACAGAGTAGGCTAGTGGGCTGCCATCTATGGGGTCGCACAGAGTCGGACACAACTGAAGTGACTTAGCAGCTTAGCAGCCACTAATAATATCTGCTGCTAATAAATAAAAGCAAGCAGATAAATATTTAAAACCAATAAATAATAAAAATAATAGGCCATGTTTAGTTTGTTCTAATATGGATCAAAAAAATGAAAACAACTTTCTTTGATTTTGTTCTCTTCTTGCACTGTAGATATTTATAAAAGAAAAATGATCATCAGTCAAATTGTGATTGCTTGATATAAAGCAGGAAGCTGTTGTCTTCCGCAATATAAGGGAAATTAGTCCAAAGTCTACATTGTAAATTAATAGCTCTAGCAATTATTCATGAAACCTGCTTTTAAAACCTCCTGAACCAAAACAGAAGCAGAAGATATTAAGAAGAGGTGGCAAGAATACACAGAAGAACTGTACAAAAAAGAGCAGTCTTGTGGCCACTGCTGAGTGTTCCAAATTTGCTGGCGTATTGAGTGCAGTATTCCCGTGGATGGAGGAGTGTGCCGTCCATGGGGTCGTACTTTGCACACTCCTCCATCCACGGGATTCTCCAGGCAAGAGTACTGGAGTGGGGTGCCATTGCCTTCTCCACACCTAAAGCCAGACATCCTGGAATGTGGTCAAGGTGGCCTTAGAAAGCATCACTACGAACAAAACTAGTGGAGGTAATGGAATTCCAGTTGAGCTCTTTCAAATCCTAAAAGATGATGCTGTGAAAGTGCTGCACTCAATATGCCAGCAAGTTTGGAACACTCAGCAGTGGCCAGAGGACTTGAAAAGGTCAGTTTTCATTCGAATCCCTAAGAAAGGCAATGCCAAAGAATGTTCAAACTACCGCACAGTTGCACTCATCTCACATGCTAGTAAAGTAATGCTCAAAATTCTCCAAGCCAGGCTTCAGCAATACATGAACCGTGAACTTCCTGATGTTCAAGCTGGTTTTAGAAAAGGCAGAGGAACCAGAGATCAAATTGCCAACATCCGCTGGATCATGGAAAAAGCAAGAGAGTTCCAGAAAGACATCTATTTCTGTTTTATTGACTATGCCAAAGCCTTTGACTGTGTGGATCACAATAAACTGTGGAAAATTCTGAGAGAGATGGGAATACCAGACCACCTAACCTGCCTCTTGAGAAATCTGTATGCAGGTCAGGAAGCAACAGTTAGAATTGGACATGGAACAACAGATTGGTTCCAAATAGCAAAAGGAGTACGTCAAGGCTGTATATTGTCACCCTGCTTATTTAACTTCTATGCAGAGTACATCATGAGAAACACTGGGCTGGAAGAAGCACAAGCTGGAATCAAGATTGCCGGGAGAAATATCAATAACCTCAGATATGCAGATAACACCACCCTTATGGCATAAAGTGAAGAGGAGCTAAAAAGCCTCTTGATGAAAGTGAAAGTGGAGAGTGAAAAAGTTGGCTTGAAGCTCAACATTCAGAAAACGAAGATCATGGCATCTGGTCCCATCACTTCATGGCAAATAGATGGGGAAACAGTAGAAACAGGGTCAGACTTTATTTTTGGGGGCTTCAAAATCACTGCAGATTGTGGCTGCAGCCATGAAATTCGCTTACTCCTTAGAAGAAAAGTTATGACCAACCTAGATAGCATATTGAAAAGCAGAGACATTACTTTGCCAACAAAAGTCCAACTAGTCAAGGCTATGGTTTTTCCTGTGGTCACGTATGGATGAGAGAGTTGGACTGTGAAGAAGGCTGAGCACCAAAGAATTGATGCCTTTGAACTGTGGTGTTGGAGAAAACTCTTGAGAGTCCCTTGGACTGCAAGGAGATCCAACCAGTCCATCCTAAAGGAGATCAGCCCTGGGATTTCTTTGGAAGGAATGATGCTAAAGCTGAAATTCCAGTACTTTGACCACCTCATGCGAAGGGTTGACTCATTGGAAAAGACTCTGATGCTGGGAGTGATTGGGGGCATGAAGAGAAGGGGATGACAGAGGATGAGATGGCTGGATGGCATCACTGACTCGATGGATGTGAATCTGAGTGAACTCCAGGAGTTGGTGATGGACAGGGAGGCCTGGTGTGCTGCGTTTCATGGGGTCGCAAAGAATCAGACACAACTGAGCAACTGAACTGAACTGAATTGAACCAAAACAAGCACCAAAAAGAAATCATCCATGGAATGTGATGAACAGGATTAATCACTCAATCTAGCATAATAATTCTCTGAAATATTTTATTGACTTGCTTAGCAAAAGGGAAAAGACTATTTAAATCTTTTTTTTTTTTTTTTGGGTAAACACTGTTGTATAATCTGGGAGATACAGTTTGTGCACTACTATGACAACCTAAATTCTCATATCTGCAAATCTTGGCTACAAGCTTCTGGGTTTTTTCAAAGTGCAATTAAAATTTAAACAAACATGTGGGAATATGCCCTTTTGCTTTTCACTTTCTGCAAAAGACGGTGATATGAACAGTCTAATATTCAATGTGCATTCATTTCACAATCTAAAATAGCTAGATGCAATTAACTCTGGTATGCTTGGTGAAGTGTTCTCCCAGGAGAAACAAATCTCATCCTACAGATCAAGGGATGTAAAATGAACCATCAACCCTACAGAGAAATATGCTGATTGGATTTTTTTTTTTAAAGTTTAATGGCATTTTATTGCAACACTAATCCTTATCCCTCTTATTACCTTTAAATATTTAACTGTCTCCCATCATGATCTCTCTGAGTTCCTCCAGTCTGGCTTCAGCACAGCTGGGCCACTCTAACCTTTAGATCCCAGTTGTATAACTAATGAATGAAGACCATGGGAACAATGATCTGGGGAGTATGCTGGGTTGCTGAAAAACCCAAGTGCAATCAGGAGCTAGTCTCAACCTCTCTAAAGTGGCTATTTCATGTCGATAGTACTTTCTGAGCTCTAATAAGGAAGAAATTTAAGTTTGGAACATGGGGTTCAGAGCAACCCAGGGCAGGCCATTGTCTTCAAAAGTCCTGTACTTTGTATCTATCTATCATACGCATTTATCATTATGTCATCACCTATCTATCCATGCAGCTATTCTACCATGAGAGTTTCCATATTTAACACATTCTGGTACGATGAGAAGGGCAGGTATTTGGAAGATACTAATAAGTCTCTGCCATACATAGCCAATGTCTAACAAAGAAACTCATTTTTAAAAAATCACAACTCAATAGAGTAAATAATATAGAATATAGAAATGTAGCCTTCACATTGTGTCCCTTTTTTTCTCATTTTAAAAGCAAACAAAAACCCTATTATCTGTGAAGTCTTTCTTGTAAGAAAAAAGTATGAATAAAAGTTCTCCCTGATCTAATGACCTATCCATCTCTCACCAAAATTTTCACCACTGATTAAGCACATTTATACTCATGATTTTATTAGCTCAGCTTTTGTTTGCTTGGTTCTGTGGGTACTTCTATTACACTTTCTTTTTTTGTCTCACTTGATAATTGCTGACTACGTACATGTGAGGTATAGTATTGATATGATATTAAAAAACTGAAGCTCTGAAGCTATACTATCTGGTTTGAATCCAGCTTGACCATTTACTAGTTGTGTTCCCTTGAGAAAGTTACTTAACCTCTCCAAGCCTCCACGTTCATCTGAAATTTTGCATAACAATTTTTACCTCAGGAGGTTGTGACTTAATCATGGGGTTTTCTTTTCCTGTTATTTTATGATGGTTTGACATCTGGGGACTTTGTGGACCCAAGTGGGGACTGAGTCTCCCAGGGTTAGCTAATTTTTAAAGATAGCAAACAACTTACCTGTGAGCACAACTCTGTATACATATCATAGTCCATACCCGCCCAGAGTACATACTTGCACCCAGCTTCTTTTATCAGGGTCCCATAGTCAAGGAGGCTTCCCAGGTGGCTCAGTGGTAAAGTATCTGCCTGCCAATACAAGAGACATGGGTTTGATCCCTGGGCAAGGAAGATCCCCTAGAGTAGGAAATAGCAATTCACTCCAGTATTCTTGCCTGGGAAATCCCAAGGACGGAGAAGCCTGGCGGGCTCCATGGGTTTGCAATGAGTTGGACCTGACTGAACATACACGCATAATTGAGAACACTGTCTGCCCTAAATCACTGAAGGATTGAGTGCTGAACAACTAGAAACCACCCGTATAGCCCCAAGCTTGCTGCTGAAATTATTCAAACTATCCAATTGTAAACCTTCTTAGTTTGTTTATCCTGCCTCGTTCATTCCTTCTGGTGAAAATCACAATAAAGCCTTTTGCACTTCCTTTCTCCTTAACCTGTTTGCCCCATGACTGACCCTGGCACTGTCCCTATGGTCTTGAGTGGTATGATGAATGCCCTCCTCTTGGGAACTGTGAGTAACAATCTATCTTGTCAATGATAGTCACCCCTGATCTGCTGGCCACACCATAACCGAATAATTCTAAAACCTACATTTCAAATAAATTTTACACATATTCATGTGTTTATACATATAAATATCCTAGGACAGTTCCTCGGAGAAGGCGATGGCACCCCACTCCAGTACTCTTGCCTGGAAAATCCCATGGATGGAAAAGCCTGGTAGGCTGCAGTCCATGGGGTGGCTAAGAGTCAGACATGACTGAGTGATCTCACTTTCACTTTCATGCATTGGAGAAGGAAATGGCAACCCACTCCAGTTTTCTTGCCTGGAGAATCCCAGGGACTGGGGAGCCTGGTGGGCTTCCATCTATGGGGTCGCACAGAGTTGGACACGACTGAAGCGACTTAGCAGCAGGACAGTTCCTTATATTATAAATATTCAGATATCAACAAATTTGTTTGGTATTATTTCCGTAGAAGGGTAAACATATGAGCACTAAACTAACACCTTCACTCATTCACTCAACTTATAATTCAGAATTCCTATTTGCCAAAAACTATGTTAGGCATTGGGCTTTCCAGGTGCCTGCCTGCCAATGCAGAAGAGGTAAGAGACAATCAATAACTGCAATGATTCTTGGAAAGAGTCAGACATGACTGAAGTGCCTGAGCGTGCATGCACGCACATGTTAGGCACTGAGGCAATAACAGTGAAAGCACAATAGGGACCTTGTGCTATGGGCTTAGTTGCTCAGGCCTGTCTGACTCTTTCTGACCCCATGGGATTTTTCAGGCAAGAATTATGGAGTAGGTTGTCATTTCCTCCTCCAGGGTATCTTCCTGACCCAGGGATCGCACCCACGTCTCCTATGTCTCCTGCATTGTAGGTTTCTTTACCCACTGAGCCATTAAGGAAGGCCTTCCAAATAATTTTGACCTTGTTAATAATTGTATTGATTTAACCTTATAAGCAAAATGCCTGGCTAGATGAATCACAAGCCGGAATCAAGATTGCTGGGAGAAATATCAACAACCTCAGATACGTGATACCACTTTAATGGCAGAAAGTGAAGAAGAACCAAAGTGCCTCTTGATGAAGGTGAAAGAGGACAGTAAGAAAACTGGCTTAAAACTCAACAATCAAAAAACTAAGATCAGGGCATCTGGTCCCATCACTTCAAGGCAAACAGATGGGGAAAATGTAGAAAATGTCAGATTTCATTTTCTTGGGTTCCAGAATCAATGCAGACAGTGACTGCAGCCACAAAATTGAAAGACACTTGCTCCTTGTAAGAATAGCTATGTCAAACCTAGACAGTGTTTTAAAAGGCAGAGATATCACTTTGCTGACAAAGGTCCACATAGTCAAAGTTATGGTTTTTTTCAGTAGTCATGTATGGATATGAAAGTTGGACCATAAAGAAGGCTAAGCACTGAAGAATTGATGCTTTTGAACTGTGGTGTTGGAGAAGACTCTTGAGAGTCCCTTAGAATGCAAAGAGATCTAACCAGTCAATCCTAAAGGAAATCAACCCTGAATACTCATTGGAAGGACTGATACTGAAGCTTTAGCTCTAATACTTTGGCCACCTCATGCAAAGAACTGACTTAGTGTAAAAGGCCCTGATGCTAGGAAAAATTGAGGGCAAGAGGAAAAGGGGGCAACAGAGGATGAGATGGTTGGATGGTATCACTGACTCAATGGATATCAGTTTGAAGAAACTCAGGGAGATAGTGATGGACAGAGAAGTCTGGTGTGCTGCAATTCCTGGGGTCACAAAGAGTCAGACACAACTTAGCGACTGAACAACAACCTTATTCCTTCTTGTTCCTAAGTAGTAATTAATAGTTAGACTGATATTTTATGGCCAAGAACATTTTCTAAATCAAAACAATATTTCCTCAATATTCTTCTCTCTGAGTTATTCTAATAAGTCCAGTTTTCACCGTATTAATTTCTGTTATTCACCTTCACACTAGTCTTCTCTTCTACCATTCTTGGGTAAAGGAGAGAAGCTTAGAACAGATGCATTATGATAAATGACCGGTATGGGAGGTAGTTACATAATATCCTCTTATTAACATATTTCAAATGACAGCATTATACTATTGACTCACAGCTAGTCACTGAATAGAATCCAAATAATTTTGAGCCTACATTTTTGCCTGGTCAGTCATTCTCCATCTGTATAGTTTACTTTCTGTTCTTAAATGTCCTCTGCATATCCACATATAAATTTCTCACCTCCTCTTATCTGGCTACTAACATATTAAATATACTTTGGGGTATCTGCCATGTCATGCCCAGTGTTATGAAATCTGCCAATGCTCACAGCCCCTGCTGAGTGAGCAGCACACACTGAATAATCTTGCCACCTTCAACCTCAGGTAAAAAAAAGCTGATGGAAGGATGACTAAATCAATCAGAACCTTTATCTTTTTTCTCCCTCTTACTCTGTTTCACAGATACAAAGACTTTGGTGCTGAGCAATAATGTTGTGTAGTCCATAGATGAATAACCATGTTCAATTATTCAAAAATATTTACTGAGCATATAGGCACTAAAAACATAAGCACAATCTAAAACCTTTTCAGGTGAAGGAGATGGACAATGAGCACACAATTGCATGAGTAATTATTTTTCAAGTCTAGGCTAGGTTTTCTTTTTATACAACCTCACTCTGAAGGCGAGGACAAGGAGGAACATATAAGGACTAGGGTACATATGTTTGTGCACAAGTGCTTGTGTATTTTGAGAGAAAGGAATATAGAAGAGGAATCCTTCAAGGAAGTAACTCCAAGCTGCAACATAAAAAATAGTTAGCCTAACAGGGAGCTCAGTCTGGCGCTCTGTGGGTGACATACATGGGATGGGAGATGGAGGAGGGAGCCCCAAGAGGGAGGGCACACATGTATACATATAACTCATTCACTTTACTGTACAGCAGAAGCTAACACAACATTGTAATGCAATTATATACTCAATTAAAAACATTAACTGGCCTGGTCAAGGGGGAGAGTAAACAGTTTAGGTAGGAGCCACTAGGTGTGTAAGAGCTTTGAGACTGGAAGGAGTTTGTAACATGAGTAAAATGGTAGGACACACAGCTCATTGGAGTTTGTTGAGAAGTAGGAAGAGCAAGGTGGGTCAAGACTTGAAAGGCAGACAGGGGCCAGATCATGACAAGTCTTGTAGTCTGTCTCAAGGAATCAAAATGATACATATGTAAAGCGAATCAGTAGGAAGAGAACAAGAGAGAAGGAAGCTTATATGAGAGACCATGAGGCCGCTCTCCTGAGTAACACCTTGTTCCTTGAATCTCCCGGCTTCAGTTCCCTTCTGTTCCCTCCAGTCTCTCCTTTCCAATCTACCCTGCGTGCAGCCATGAGTGCTGTCCTTGTAAGTACAGATCTCATTATACCACTTCCCAGGTTTAAAAAACTGACCACTCTCCATGTCTTAAGGATATATTTCCAGTATACAATACACTTTTCTAGAATCATCTGTCACCTCATCCCATACACCCTGGACTTTAGTCATTCTAGGCTACTCACGGTTCCTTAAAAATGAAACATAGCATTATGTCTCTGCTTTTACTGATGCCCTGTCTTGTCTGCCCTGGAAGTTCTCAAAAACCTCAAATGTCATTTTATCCATGAGGTCTTCCTGGACTATATTTTCTGTATTCAGTAGCATTTTATCTACATTGTTTATAAAATTATACCATTTTTACATTTTAATTGTGCATTTCTACCCTTGAAATAGGAGGATCTTATGGGCATTTGGTGTTCAACTTTTCACTATACCCAGTACCTAGAACAAAATATTCAGTGAATAAATAAACATATTATCTTTTCACTAACAGCAAGAAATTTTATAACACTCCCCAAACTAAATTTTACATATAATTATAACTAATGTTGTTTTTTTCCTTCACTGAGTCATCCAGTCACTAGACATTAANAGATAATTTTTATTAGCTATGGATTTTCTTTACCTAAAATATGACTTTACTGAAATTGTTTATATGTTTAAAAAGATGAGGTAATAGATGAGAAAGATATTACTAGATTATCTTCTCTTAAAAAAGTGGTTCAAGGAAAGGAGTGAAGTGAAAGATGGGAAAGATTAAAAAATTATTTCCCTTTTATATTTAGATGTTGAAAATAACAAAATAACAAAATGTAACAATTGTCTCTTATATTGCCCAATTTNTCCCTTTTATATTTAGATGTTGAAAATAACAAAATATCAAAATGTAACAATTGTCTCTTATATTGCCCAATTTATATTGTCTCTTTAAAGACAATAAAAAGCTACCCGTTCAAAACAATTTTAGGAAACCTCTATCCATGAGAAGTAAAATGAAATAAATAATCTTTAAGGGATCCTAGTAGGTCTCTAAGCTTCCTGGGTAGCTCGGGTAATAAAGAGTCTGCCTGCAACGCAAGAAACTCTGGTTCAATCCTGGGTTGGGAAGATCTCCTGGAGGAAGGCATGGCTACCCACTCCAGTATTCTTGACTGGAGAATCCACATGGACAGAGGAGCCTGGTGGGCTACAGTCCATGGGGTCACAAAAAGTCAGATGCAACTGAGCAACTAAGCAGAGCACAGCAGGTCTCTGATGCTCAGGTCCTGAGCCCTTACTAAAATCAAATACCCCTTCTGGACACAGTTCTAATACACATAAACTCCTGGACCTCAGAGCTCGCTCATCTTTCTTGGACCATTTATGTATTCGTTAAACGATGAGGTTGAATTTAGCAAAATTACTTCTAGTTCTTACAGTCTATAATTACACATTAAAAAATATCTCTTTGTAAGAAGATCCTAATATAAACTACTCTCCAGTAAAATGCAGGTAAAAATGATTTTTAGAATATTTTGTTTTGCCTTTTCGATGTGTATTTTAAGAGATTTCCACTTTTTAAAATTTATCTTTTGTTATTATCACTCCACACTCTGCTAATGCCCACTGGTGACCACTAAACAAACATGTTGGCACATACAGCACCTCGGGAAAGCAGCTACCCTTAATAATGGCATTTGCACCAGGATTCTACCCCTTTTTGTAGAATTCCAATAGCAAAATTCTCCTTTAGACATAGCAGCCGGCTGACCCAGTTTTTCACACAATACTGCCTGCAGCTCCAGACAGTCTACTGAGATAATGATCGCACCTCTCTCACCTTTCCCCTACTGGGCAAGAAGCTCCCTTTCTGTGAGGATTGCTGTTAATGAAAGGTAAGGATGCCCATATGTCCCCTCACTTCAGTCATCTTTTACAGAGAGCTGTAGCAGATCTCACAGTTCTTAGCACAGCCTTACATACAGCCACTGATAATCAATCAGGGTTGGCATCTGAGATGCAGCTTGCCACCCTGGGCCAGATAGTCTCAACACCCTCCTTCTAGATTTTTTCTGAAATAACCAGAGAATAGATTTTGGATTGGTTTTTACTACTGAAGTCCAGAAATATGTAGAAAAGGCTGAGTCTAGTTTGAGCTACTTTTCCTAGTTTCATTTATTGGATGTAATTAGAGGACATTAAGAAATCTTTTTCAGAGAAGGCAATGGCACCCCACTCCAGTACTCTTGCCTGGTAAATCCCATGGATGGAAGAGCCTGGTAGGCTGCAGTCCATGGGGTCGCTAAGAGTCGGACATGACTGAGCGACTTCACTTTCACTCTTCACTTTCATGCATTGGAGAAGGAAATGGCAACCCACTCCAGTGTTCTTGCCTAGAGAATCTCAGGGACAGGGGAGCCTGGTGGACTGCCATCTATGGAGTTGCACAGAGTCAGACACGATTGAAGTGACTTAGCAGTAGTAGTAGCAGTAAGAAATCTTTTTAAAGGCTATTGCTATTTTATTTTCATTTCTAACCAGGACTCAGTATCAGAGGAAGATAAAATCAAATTGCCTACATTTCATTTTTAAATTATGATATTGTTGACTGTATAATCTAAGTGGGGTCCATAAGACTAAGGCAGAGCATCTAAAATTTAGCAGTGGCTGAGAAAAGCCTTTAAAGTTTCTGAAATCCATTAGGATAACAAAACAAATATCTCTTACGGCCTGTTCATAGTTGTCTGGGGTGTAGACAACTGATACAAAAATTTGGAAGCGTTAAACTTTAGCTACCACTATTTTGTATTTCTTATTTTGATTAATAATTTCTTAGGAAAAAATTATTTTCAGACCAAAAACCCCTCAAATATTCAAGCTGCTCTCTAGCCCAGAATAACGTGGCTAAGTTTAAACCATGTAGAAATAAGTGAAATATAGTAAGCCACAGATTTTCCTAGCTTCAGGCAGTTTGGCCTGGTTCCTCTCAGAATGTAGAACAAAATCTTTCAAATGTATCATGTTATTTATCAACACAGCGGATAATCCTGAATCAGAGATAAACTAACATCCTTTTATTTCATCATCTAACTACAATATCTGACTTCACAAAAGAATTTATAGATTTGGAAATTCTGAGTATGTGAAATAAGGTAGATGAGAAATTATCATCATGCTCTGGATAGAAAGAAAAGAACGCAATCTGGAGGGAGTACCTATCTTCTTCAACTCATTCTAGCATTAGTGTGACGTTGTCTGTCCAACATGGTAGCCACTAGCCATCCGTGGCTCCTGAGCACTTAAAACATGGTGGATATAAATTACGTGCTGTAAGTACAAGATACACACTAGATTTAGAAGACTTACTACAAAAAGTATATAAATAATGGAAGATATTTATTGAATACTCCAAAATCACTGCAGATGGTGACTGCAGCCATGAAATTAAAAGACACTTACTCCTTGGAAGAAAAGTTATGACCAACCTAGACAGCATGTTGAAAAGCAGAGACATTTCTTTGCCAACAAAGTTCCATTAGTCAAGGCTATGGTTTTTCTAGTGGTCATGTTTGGATGTGAGAGTTGGACTGTGAAGAAGGCTGAGCATCAAAGAATTGATGCTTTTGAACTGTGGTGCTGGAGAAGACTCTTGAGAGTCCCTTGGACTGCAAGGAGATCCAACCAGTCCATTCTGAAGGACATCAGCCCTGGGATTTCTTTGGAAGGAATGATGCTAAAGCTGAAACTCCACCTCATGTGAAGAGTTGACTCATTGGAAAAGACTCTGATGCTGGGAGGGATTGGGGGCAGGAGGAGAAGGGGACGACCGAGGGTGAGATGGCTGGATGGCATCACTGACTCGATGGATGTGAGTCTGAACTCCAGGAGTTGGTGATGGACAGGGAGGCCTGGCATGCTGTGATTCATGGGGTCGCAAAGAGTCAGACACGACTGAGCAACTGAACTGAACTGAACTGATGTTTTAAGATCTTATTCTAAGCATGTGTGAGATCTTAACAACCCTATAATAAAGTAACCACTGGTCCCAGTTTGTCTGGACTGAGTAGTTTTCTAAAGGTGGAAGTTCAAGTATAGAACCTGGAAACATTCAGAGCAAACCAGGATGTGCTGGACACCCTACCTCTACATTAAATATCATTTATCCCATTATATAGACAAAAACATTCAAGGCTTAGGGAGACTCAGAAACTTGTGAAAATTCACACTACTAAAAAGTGGCTGAGAAGAATTTATGTTATACCTGTTTGTATTACAGAGTATAAGCAGTATATTTATACTATATTCTATTTCCATCAGAGAAGATTGTTGCTTTTTATTCATTTCTCCAGTGCAGACATGTAAAATACATAATAGAAAGTGTTACTCCAAAATATGAAATAATAATAATGAACATCAATATATATTGATTCTTATAACTCTATAACATAGGTACTATTTTTGCTCCCATTTTACAGATAAGGAAACTAAGTCACAGATAGGGCAGATAACTTTTTCATGCAAACAAATTTCCAGCAACTGGCCTTAACCAAGACAGTTTGCTTTCAGTGTGGTTAAACTGTGTTGTTAAAACAGATTTTCTGAACCACTTGTCAATGATTGTTGCAAGAACTTCAGACTCCTTGGTGCTACAAAGGGGTTGTAAAGAGCTGGTAAAAATATGGAAAAGCTAAAGTGGTAACCAGGACTCCAAATCCACCTGAAAACACTTAATTCCATGAGATTACTAAATTTGAGGTTCATAGAAAGTATCTATGTTATACCTGTTCTTATTACACAGTATAAGCAGTATATTTATACTATATTCTTTTTTATATACTTTTTACATGACATTTCATTTTTGAATTTGTAATTTTTATCTTTTGGTTTACTAATGTATATTTTCATGTTTCTTTAAAAATATACAAATATGGAGGTTTATGAGAATTTGCTAATGTAAGAGTTACTTTTACTGTCTTTTTCATAAAAGAATTGGTTCTATATAAAATCCTTAAATTGTAACATTTTTCCTTATAAATTTTATGGAAAATTAGTACCAATTGCTGGTTTCATTATCTTCCTACATAGCAGAGGAGTCTTCCTATAAAGCAGAGGAGTCATCTGATGCCATCAGGATTTTTATCTTGTTACAAAGAAGTAACTTTTCATGACCTCAATGGTTTTGAATATTTTATAACTCTACTTGAATACTTTTAATTACCAAGATGTGCCTACCTGTACATTTCTTCATACTGATTTTGGAATATATAGAGAGAACTCTTTCAACCATCATTATCATCTGATGACATTTTTCATCAATTATCTTTGGTACTTCTGATTATTCAAGTCTCCTCCTCAGAACATGTGTAATTTTAAGACTGACTTTCCATTTTTGACTCTTCATAAAGATTTTATTTGATTTTTCTCCTTATTTTGCCTCTTTCTTCTACATTCTGAGAGAGCTACTCATTGTTGTTCATATTAGTGTGTGTGAGGTAGTTATGCAGTCGTGTCCAACTCTGTGGGGCCCCATAGACTGTAGTCCGCCAGCTCCTCTGTCCATGGAATTCTCCAGGCAAGAATACTGGAGTGAGTTGCCATTTCCTTCTCCAGGGAATCTTCCCGACCCAGGAGTGGAAACCGCATCTTCTGCATTAGGTAGATTCTTTACTGTCTGAGCCACCAGAGAAATCCATTGTTCACTCTGGTGTTGAGTCGCTAAGTCATGTCCAACTCTTTGCGACCCTATAGACTGTAGCCTACCAGGCTCCTCTGCTCATGGAACTCTCCAGGCAAGAATACTGAAGTGGGTTGCCATTTCCTTCTCCAAAAGTATATTACAGGCACTTTAAAAATCTCATCTATGGTTCTTGAAGTTATTTAAAACTCATCTCAGATTATGACAAATAGGTTAAGTTTCAGCTTCAGACTGCAGATGCATTGTGAGAACCCATTTATCTGCATCTCCATAGGTTTTGAGAAGTCATGAGAGGCTGCGGTGAGAAGTAGCTGGAGAAATTTTAAGCACAAAGCTACTAGAATATCCCTACTTGAGCCAAGACATTATGCCTTACATTTTTCATGAGTTTCTGGTATTAAATGTAAAATACACTTCCCTTAACTTTCTTCATGATTTTCAATGAGTCTTTGAAGTTCAACAGAATAACAACTAGCACTGCTTTTGATCTTTACTGTTGCTGCATAGTGACTCTTTGAAAATGCTGGGCTAGAAAATTTACATATCAACCTAAATAGCATCAAAGATCAGTGAAGCTCACTGCGCACTGGACAGGCAGTTCATCAGACATAACATGCTGCTTTCGGTTTTGACACTTCTGCTGAGTCACCTCCTATGCAGCTGGATTATCTGAAAATCATAATGGTGATGTTCAACTCTACTGCTGCTTTTTAACAGGACAGTCAAATCAGAATAACTACCTTTAACATTAGGATATATTTTTCCAACACTATTGAGTTTGATTCAACAGTGTTATAGCGGTAGGGACAAAGCCCTCATAACTCAGAAGTCTATTTTGCATTGGCAGGAGATGATCTAACCAGATATTTTCATCTCTGCCATTACAAGTAAAAAATTTGCATTAGCAACATAAAGCAGGCAGATTCCAAAACAAATTCAATTTAAAGGTTCATCATAATCAGAGGCACTGTGCTATTAACTACTTTCATTTCCTTTACAGGTTCCCTATAATTCAGTCTGTATGCTACTTCTCAAATAGCTGTGCATGCATGCTGAGTTGCTTCAGTCATTTCTGACTCTTCGCAACCCTGTGGACTGTAGCCTTCCAGGTTCCTCTGTCCACAGGGTTCTCCAGCCAAGAATACTGGAGTGGACTGCCATGCCCTCTTCCGGGGCATCTTCCCGACGAAAGATCAAATCCATGTCTCTGCAGCTCCCGCATTGCAGGCAGATTCTTTACCGCTGAGTCACTGCAGAAGCCCCCTCAAATAACTGTATTTTTTCTAACTCACCAGCACGTATAGCACTGCCATTCTAATGAAATCTCTTTCATCTCTGATGAAATCTCCTTTTAGTAATCAAGTGAAACTTTGAGTATCATGATGCATTTATGTAAAGATCCTTATTTCCTAAGACTATTCCTAGGTGGTACAACACTGGGAAGGTGGAAGCATTTTCTCCAACTTTTCATTTCACTAACATGAAGCTTCTACTAATTGAGTTCCTAGTACCTCAACCAAATATGACATAAATTGTGATAATAATCTTAAGATAAATGTTTAATTCTCTTTTCTTTTAATTAAATGGATTGGTATATAAGTAAATTGTTTTATAAAAAAAGAAATAGAGCAGAGAAAAGTTCATAGGTTAATTGTGGTCAAGAGATATAATCTTTCTAATAGGTAAAAGGAACAAAAAGATTCAAGTGGTTTTTGTAATATGCTTACAGATGCATATCTATTGCCTGTAAAAATGTTATAAACATCATAAATTCAGAACTTCTCTGGCTCTGCTTTAGAAAACTGACAAATTTCATATCTGTACCACTACACCAAACAGGCTTAGAAACTGAATAAATGAATTTTAAACAGCATAGTCAATGCAAACATCTGAGTTTAGTTCAAAGACCTATTTGTGTGGAACATTTCTCTGACTATATCCCTGTTTGATGTGTAAGATGGGTGTACTATTTAGAATATATGAAAAATAATGGCACAATGAAAAATAAAATCGCAGTAGGGAGGTAATGAATACTTAAACTAGAAATGGAAACAGGTAAAATTATACAAAAAGTGCCCATTACAATGATGCACTTGTATTACTCACACGTTTTATTTCCACATATTTTTTTCAGCTGAATGTACTTACAGGTCACTGGCTTCTCCTGATGCCCCTACACCAGATCCCCAATTCCACTCCTACCACTAGCAGGGTAGGGTACCATGTAGAGCTTTGTCCTAGCATAGGGTGCCTGAGCCTTCGCCTGGCTTCAGGGTCAGAGTCTAGCCCCGTACTTTCTCTAAGGCCCTCTCTCTACCCCGTCCAGTTTTTGCTGTGGTGATGGAGGAGGGTGCTGCTCTTCTGCTTGAGAAGGAAAACACCAGCGAGCATGAGCTCTGGTAAGGGAAGCTCAATAATCTGCTTTTCCTAAAGAACTTTGTCTTTATAAAATTCCTTGTTGATTAAGTAAAGTGCCAAAAAAAAAAAAAATACAGTAAGTTCCCTACATACAAAAGAGTTCCTTTCTGAGAGCACATTTGTGAGTCCAATTTGTTCGTAAGTCCAACAATGTTAGCATAGGGATCCAACCAAATTGACTTTAGAATTGGCTATATAGTATTGTACTGTAATAGGTTTACTTTTCACATAAATAATACATTCCTGAAAAAAAGACAAAAAAATAAAGAAAACATTTTTAATTTTACTTAACACACCTTGAAAAATACTGTAAAGCATGACAACAGCTGGTACACAGGGGCTGGCATCAAGTGAACAAGCAAGAAGGGTCACTGGCTGGAGGAGGGAGAGGAGGTGGGAGATCGTAGAGCTGAAGGTTCATTCGCAATAGGAGATGGAGGGCAAGCCGCAGTTACACTCATGCCTGATGTTAGTGGAATGCAAGTTCACATCTTTGAAAGTTTACAACTTGAAGGTTCATATGTAGGGAACTTAATGAAAAATAAATTTTTTAATTAAAAAGAAAAAAAGAACACCGAATAAGACATCTTGCAAGGTTTTAAGGGGTTGAACATTTCCCATCTCAGTTTACTGCTATCCATGACTTTATCATTATTTCTACTTCCTGTCAAATAAGTGACTGCTGCTCTAGATATACCATGTCCCCACTCTAAGGCAGATCTCTGCACTGGAGTTTCTACCGTAGTGTGCACCAAGTAGGTTACTGTCTGAGGAGATGGCTCTATCTCCTCACCCCTCACGCTGATAGATGAAGGCTTCGAGCACCCAGGACTCCTGGCTGGTAACCCTGGCTAGAAACACCTTCCTAAAGCCGACTGTTTGCTGTATAAATATTAGTAGTTTCTATGTTTGTGGCATCTTGAAAAGATTGGAGGCAGTAATTTAAACCAATAATTATGAAGGTGTCTGTACTGTAGGGCCCACTTCCACATACATACTCCGAGGCAGCTTTAAAATGAGGACTCCAATGTCTTTTCCATTTTCATTTTAAATATTGTTCCACAATAATGTTTACTTACGTGAAGTTTCCCTGGAGATGGGATAAGCTACCCACTCCAGTATTCACAGGCTTCCCTGGTGGCTCAGATGGTAAAAAGTCCACCTGCAATGAGGGAGACCTGGTTCGATCCCTTGGTTGGAAAGATTCCCTGGAGGAGTATTCTTGCCTGGAGAATTCCATGGACAGAGGAGCCTGGTGGGCTATAGTCCACGGGGTCACAAAGAGTCAGACATGACTGAGTGACTAATTCTCCCTGTCGCTAAAATCTCTCAGGGTTCTTTTTCACATACAAGATAAACTGAATGCTTTATCATGGCCTCAAAGGCCCTTTGTGATAATGTTCCTACTTCTTTATGCCAACATCTCCCAGCAAGTCCCAGTATTTACTCATGGCTTGATTCATACTGAATGGCTAACATTTCATAAATGTACCATGTTCTTCTTGTCTTTGCTGTTTCATTTGCCTTAATGTCTGCTTCCTTTGTTAACCTGGCTTATTCTTACACACTATTCAAGATTGAAAATATAAATATAAGTATCATTGCAAAGGTGTAGTATCCTTGGTAACAACCATCTCCACAGCTCACCAAGCATAGTTCTTCTTACTTTGCAGCTCAGTATTCCTAGACAAGCTGGTTCACCTTCTCTAAGATTCTAGAGAACCCTGTGTAAGCTTTAATTGTTGTATTAGTAACACTGCTTTTAAGGTATCAGCTTATAAACCTGCTATCCCATTAGCTATTGAACTTTTAATAATCCAAGAGTATGTCTAACCAATCTTTTCTCCTGAAGTACATGGCAAACGTTGGGGTAGTGATTATTTTTAGATTTTTTGCTTAGCACTCCTCTCCTTGAAATCAACAGCACCATCATCTTCCCCCCAAACACCCCTCCTTTTCAGACATTTGGAGCTGTTATTTTCTTTCATTTTTCTACTTTTATGGCCACACGATTTGGTTTTCGAGTAAGTATGTGACTCAAGATTACCTTCTTTGGTCCTTCCCTAGGATAAAATATTGGTAAATTGGAGGTCTTCCCTTTCTCTTTAAACTAGGAATATATGGTCCAGGAAACTAACAAAACTCATGCGAACAGATACACAGATAAACTTGGTTTAAGAGAATGAGGAGAGGAGCAGACTGAGGGAGGAGAAGCATTCTGATGGCACTGCAGACCCTGCCATGGGGCTGCTCAGCTCTGTTGTGAACAAGCCCCTTTTCTGCTTAGTCTGTTTCAAGGCAGAGTTCCATCATGACCAAAAAACGTTAACAGAGAAGAAGAACAACAAATGATGAGTGGACTGACACCTGAAGCAAGAAGGATACGAAGAGAAGAAAGGAAGGGAGGAAAGGAGGGGAAAAGGAAAGAAGGAAATGGAGAGGGAGGGAGGGAGAGAGGGAGGAGGGTAAAGTAGGGGGAGGAAAACATTAAAAAGCTAAATGGCGCAGAAAATCCTTTCAACCTCACTAAACTCACTCAAGGAGTCAAGTTTTCCAACTTCTGATCAGAATTGTTCATGTTGGGTGGCAATCAAGTGTCAAACTGAAACTGAGGGTAGTCATCAGTTAGATCCATTCAACTATAACTTGCCTAATAAACAGTACACATGGATATCACCAGATTGTCAATACCAAAATCAGGCTGATTATATTCTTTGCAGGAGAAGATGGAGAAGCTCTCTACAGTCAGTAAAAATACCAGGAGCTGACTGTGGTTCAGATCATGAAACTCCTTATTGCAAAATTTAGACTTAAACTGAAGAAAGTAGGGAAAACCACTAGGCCAGTCAGGTATGACTAAATAAAATCCCTTATGATTATACAGTGAAAGAGACAAATGGATTCAAGGGATTAGACCTGACAGAGTGCCTGATGAACTATGGACAGAGGTTCGTAACATTGCACAGGAGGCGGTGATCAAACCCATCCCCAAGAAAAAGAAAGGCAAAAAGGCAGAATGGCTGTCTGAGGAGGCCTTACATATAGCTGAGAAATGAAGAGAAGTAAAAGGCGGAGGAAAAAAGGAAGGATATACCCATCTGAATGCAGAGTTCCAAAGAATAGCAAGGAGAGATAAGAAAGCCTTCCTCAGAGATCAGTGCAAATGAATAGAGGAAAACAATAGAATGGGAAAGACTAGAGATCTCTTCAAGAAAATTAGAGCTGCCAAGGAAATATTTCAAGGGCAGAAATGGTATGGACCTGACAGAAGCAGAAGATATTAAGAAGAGGTGGCAAGAACAGATAGAACTAGACACAAAAGATCTTAATGACCCAGATAACCATGATGGGGTGATCACTCACCTAGAGCCAGACATCCTAGAGTGTGAAGTCCTGGAGTATCAAGCCTGGAGTGGGCCTCAGGAAACATCACTATGAACAAAACTAGTGGAGGTGATGGAATTCCAGCTGAACTCTTTCAAATCCAAAACGATGCTGCTGTTAAAGTGCTGCACTCAATATGGCGGTAAATTTGGAAAACTCAGCAGTAGCAACAGGACTGGAAAAGGTCAGTTTTCATTCCAATCCCAAAGAAAGGCAACGCCAAAGAATGTTCAAGCTACTGCACAATTACACTCATCACACAGGCTGGCAAAGTATGCTCAAAATTCTTCAAGTGAGGCTTCAACAGTAGATGAACTGAGAACTTTCAGACGTTCAAGCTGGATTTAGAAAAGGCAGAGGAACCAGACATCAAATTGCCAACAACCACTGGATCATAGAAAAAGCAAGAGAGTTCCAGAAGAACATCTACTTCTGCTTCATTGACCATGCCAAAGCCAATGACTCTGTGGATCACAACAAACTGTGGAAAATTCTTCATGAAATGGGAATACCAGACCACCTTACCTGTCTCCTGAGATACCTGTATGCAGGTCAAGAAGCAACAGTAAGAACTGGACATGGAACAACAGACTGGTTTCAAATAGGAAAAGGAGTACGTCAAGGCTGTATATTGTCACCCTGCTGATTTAACTTATATACAGAGTACATAATGAGAAACGCTGGGCTGGAGGAAGCATAAGCCGGAATCAAGATTGCTGGGAGGAATATCAATAACTTCAGATATGCAGATAACACCACCCTTATAGCAGAAAGCAAAGAGGAGCTAAAGAACCTCTTGATGAGGGTAAATAGGAGAGTGAAAAAGTTGGCCTGAAACTCAACATTCAAAAAACTACAATCATGGCATCCAATCCCATCACTTCATGGCAAATAGATGGAGAAACAATGGAAAGAGTGACAGACTTTATTTTCCTGGGCTTCAAAAGCACTGTGGACAGGGATGGCAGCCATGAAGTTAAAAGACACTTGCTCCTTGGAAGAAAAGCTCTGACCAACCTAGACAGCATAATTAAAAGGCAGAGACAGTACTTTGCCAACAAAGGTCCATCCAGTCAAAGCTATGGTTTTTGCAGTAGTCATGTATGGATGTGAGAGTTGGACCATAAAGAAGGCTGAGCACCAAAGAATTGATGCTTTCGAACTGTGGCGTTCAAAAGACTTGTGAGTCCCTTGGACTGCAAGGAGATCAGACCAGTCAGTCTTAAAGGAAATCAGTCCTGAATATTCATTGGAAGGACTGATGCTGAAGCTAAAGCTCCAATTCTTTGGCCACCTGATGTGAAGAGCTGATTCATTAGAAAAGACCCTGATGCTGGGAAATATTGAAGGCAGGAGGAGGATGAGAGGATGAGATGATTGGATGGCATCACCGACTCAATGGACACGAGTTTGAGCAAGCTCTGGGAGATGGTGAAGGACGGGGAAGCCTGGCATGCTGCAATCCACGGGGTCACAAAGAGCAGGACATGACTGAGCAACCTAACAACAACAATAAACAATGCACTGTAACCTGCCTTCACTGTTCAGCTCACTTTAATTGTTTAGATGAAAACTTGCATATCCCCCAAGCACCACAGAGCCTAAAAAGACCCCTTTACTGCCCCTTAAAATAGCATCTCTGACCCAAGTGTCTTAAGATGTTTGCTCAAGTTGTTTTTTAGGAACTTGGAGTCAGTTGTTGTCCAGTTTGAGTTCAAACCAATTGAGACTGCTTGGGACCACCGACCCTTCAAGTAGGGTTGCACGAGTATCTGATCAGTGGCCTCTTGATATCAGAGGGCCCAAAGCTCCACCCTTACAACATACTAATGCAACTATGTTCTGAACACGCTTCCCATGGAGAAGCATGTAGCTTAGCTGCATCTGCACAGAGCAAGCACTACCTCACCTTTTTCTTATCTCTTTTCATCTTTCCCCACTCCCCAAGCCACTCTGTTCTTTGTGTAAATATCCCAAGCCCTGCACCTTTCAGGAGGTGGATCTGAGACATATTCTCAATCTCCTCTTTTGGCTTCCTTGCAATAAACCCTTTCTTTTTAATTCATGCAATAATTATTAGAAAAGAATTTTAAAACACCTTGCTTTTTTTTTTTG
>SJYQ01001502.1:251691-321867 GCA_006410935.1 Redunca redunca
CCTTGCACCAGTCCCAAGCATCCTGCATTCTGCATCTGACATCAACTGGCGATTCGTTTCTTGCTTGATAGTAAACATGTTTCAATGCCATTCTCCCATCTCATCCCACCCTCTCCCTCCCTCTCTCCCCCAGAGTCCAACAGTTCACTCTATAGATCTGAGTCTCTTTTGTTGTCTCGCATACAGGGTCATCATCCCCATCTTTCTAAATTCCATATATATGCGTTAGTATACTGTATTGGAAAACACCTTGCTTTTAAGTTAAAACATCTCTATTTATAAACTCAGAAGTCTTCCAGAATTAAAAAAAAAAAATTATGTGGCTATGTCAGTTTGGCCACTAGCTTCTAAAAGTTTGTAACATTATCTTGAGATGAAAATAAAAGCAAATTGCAAATTTTGCCCTCTAAATTGACCAACAATTTGAAATATTGAAAGGTTAATACAAAAGGCTCTTAGGGTCTGATGGATATTTCAAAATTCTCAGCAAGGCAATTATTCCATATTGATTTTTGAAATTTTAGAGTCTAGTAAGCCACGTGTAGGTGTTTTAGATATTTACAAATAGCACTAACCTATTTACACTTCCTCTTAAAAAACCAATTCTTTAAATATTGGCTTTTCGAAGTGACAACCCATTATATCTTATCATAGTGTAATATGCACTAAAAGCAATATGCTAGGTGCTGGCTAGAAGCAGCAGATCTGAAGTAATTTTTCAAATGGAAATTAATTCAGCAGTCTAGGGAAATACTACCACAAAACAATGCCCTGCTGAATCTCATTAAATCAATTTGGAAAGGCATATGGGTGGAAAGGTAAAAATAAATCAATAAGATTAAAAAGGAAGTATATTGCTTTGCAACAGAAAGAGAAGAGTTATAGTATCTGGTTGCTAAGTAACAGGATTTTAAGTAGGAATTATTTGTCTTCCTTATAGAATAAGGCAATTTTGAGGATTAGAGCAAAATACTGTTTGCATATGGTCCAATTTATACAAACTGCATTTCCCTCAACAAGACCTCACTCCATCTTTGAAGAGGGAGATGAGCTTTCACTGGCGGAGCCGTTGCCTAGCAACAAGATGCTAAGAAGGCAAGCTGAGTCTGCTCCAGAAAGAGCTCTCTTTCTCTCTCTCTCTCCTCATCACACCGCAGTGACCTCTAGCACAAGCTGATGCCCTTGAGAGAACCACCTTAACAACCAGAAAGCTAAGGGAAGGGAAAAGTGTTTTGCTAAGATCACTGCAAGGTCTAAGCTGCTGCTTTTGTTTTAAAGAGATGACAGTGCTCGCTCTCCTAGGAGCTTCGCACAACACAAAGCATTTTCACAAACATGCTTTTATTTCTTTTTAGCCCCAGCTCTCATCAGTACCGGGTCATATGACTCATGCAGGACTAGCTGTAGGCCTTGGGTCTAGCCAATCATATCCGACTGTCAAATGTTTGCTGAGAAAAACTGATCTCCACCATCTTCACTTTGGCCTCACATGTTACGTTCCCCATCCCGACCCTACAACAGGCAGGGTAACAAATCCTCTTTTAACATTTTCTTCCCAGTATAGAGTCCCCTGCTACTCTTACTCTTCATTTGTGTTTCCTTGAAAAGACTTGATAAAGATTCTTATTTTTTTTTTAAGTCGGCTCCTACTAAGTACACAGTGCTAGGTGCTGGAGATAAAATTAGAAACAAGACATAGTTCCCAGAGGGGCTTACAGGACTCCATGGGAGGAAATGGGAGAGACACACAATAGACAAGGAGATTGGAGGGCAGTGGAGCTGGCTGCCTGGAGAAAACACCTCTGCTGTGGCTTCAGAAGCCTGGAGAATTCAGTTAGGTAACAGAATGGAGGGGCTAGAAACTGAGGTGGGGAAAAGGCATCTGGCTATGAGAACAGAGATATTCTCAAGACATAGAAATCCTGAGGCAGGTGGGATAGGTTAACCTCTATCTTTACAGTTCAGTATTCATTAAGTTTCAGTTCTGAGTCAAACTGACCCAGTAACTTTCTGTGGAAACCTAGCATACAGCCAGAGACAGTTCACAAATTAATACAAAGCCTGGTACATTTCAGCAATCTTTCATACAAACTACATTTCATTCAAATGTGCTTCCATATGTCTCCAAACAGGAGGTGGGGTTTAGACTGTGCTAGATCAAAATAACTATTCATTCTGACATAAGACGGTATAACTGAGTACTCACTAAGTAAATCTTTTGTCCTAGATTTAACTACGCAAGAAAAATCAGGAAGTACATTCCGTCCAGTGATTGCAAATGTCTGTATTCACAAGCATTTACCTATTACTAGATGCAAGTCCCCTTTTTCTTTTAAAAAAGAAAAGTAAGCAAACCGATTGGCCACGATAATTTAAAAAGATAAAACACGCGATTTAATTTTTGAAAGGACGTTTCTGCAAACACTACGCCCAAAATTAGAGCCTCAGGTTTCTCAGATTTGCTCTTCAGGGCGGGTGTCTACCTGCCTCTCTGCTGCCCTCATGTGACTAGCCGGAGCATAGCAACGCAGAAAACCTGGTCGAGAAACCTGCCAGGCCCTCCAGCAGGGATGACGTGACAAGCACATGTCTTTCTCACAGAGTCCAGGAATCTGGATTTGTTGTGACTCAATCACTGTGCAAATGGGTTTCTATCGAATAATATTTTCAGAGCTTGTTTCAAATAAAGGAGAGTTTTTTCAACATCTCAAAATATATGTTTAGATAATAGGATAAGGAAAGCAAGATTTAATTGGCTAATTAAGGCTCCAACTTTTACAACTACAGAACAATTATTGACCAAACAAGAATTAAACCATACTGGGTTTCTTTTTTTCCACCTTAGAAGTATTACATCATTCTTTGCTAGTGGAATGGTATACATCCGGGACTTTAACCTTCTTATTTTACTTGAGCTATTCTCTTTTTTAGAAAAAAGCGATTTTTATTACCTTGTATCATGTAGAAAATGTGAAAAATTCTTCTTGAGCTAACTTTCTTGGGATGTCCTTCAAATATGCCATTCTTTCTTTATTTCCATTCTATACCTCAGAGATTGTCAGTATTCTCAGAGCTTCATTCATATATACTTCTGCAGATGATTCTCAACTAGTCCTGCAGATTCTCTAGTATACCAGACACTAATCTTTGAAGGTTTCATCACAGTCTAGAAATAAAAGGACAGTTCCTCTTGCCTTAAAATCTGATTCTATCCTAATTGTTCCATATTTTACTTTCGGGCATTCTTGCCATTTTTCCAGGCTTTTTTTTTTCAATCCCCTTGTCTACTTAGTCTGTATTCATTTTCCAACCACCCAATGCTAGAAATCCTGCCATAGGTTTTCTTACAACAAATTGAAGATTCCTGGTGAAAAGGAGATGTTTAGGAAGGATTTATAGAAAGGATGATTCAGTGGATAGATGGATGGCTGGGTGGGGAGGAAAAGATAGATATTAGGTAATCGTAATTTTGAAAAAAATTCTAAGAGGATAAGTATGCTAGAACAGGGAGAGGGAATCTAATTTAAGTTGGGAGTACAAACGGGACAGATTCCCACGATGAAGTGAGAAGGCGAGAAATCGTTAATCAGGTAGAAGGAAGGAAGCAAGCATTCCAGGCAGAGGGAATGGTCAGTTCTTAAACTCTGAGGTAGGAAGGAGCTTGACATCTTCATGAACCTGCAAATGGGCAGGATGATGAAGGCATGGCCAGAGGGGAGTGGTAGTCAAGTGGCTTTTCCTCTCCTTTGGCATATTTCTAATTTACTAGGTTTTATATTTAATTGACTCTGAATACCTTTAGATAGGAAATACAGTTTCAGAAGCCCCAGGCCCCACCATTTGCTAGTCTTATAGGCAAGTGGATTTCACATTCATGCGCACTGCCCATTCCCCAAAAGTAATGGCGATTAAAGTCAAGCCTTAGAACCCATGTGATTATAGAGATTTTATTCTCGGTGGTGGCGGAGAGGGGGAGGGAATCTGTGGAAAATTTTTAACAAGGGAAGTGACACATTCTGATTTTAGTTTATAAAAATTCACTAAAGCTTTTCCATTAAGCGTGGTCCAGGATTTTCCACGGCCATTAAACGTGGAAAACATACATTAAACAAACATAACATTTGTTATGGTTGGGTTAATGGAGTCACCTGGAGGAACCACTGGGACAGTGGGCTGTCAGTCGCGGGAGTGCGGAAGAGCTGTCCCAACTCCTCCAAGCCGGGTGGGGTCTCATCCCAGCCTCTGTCTGGCACCATCTAACGGCAGTTGTCCATTCAAGGTGGGATGCTGGTCAGGATGATGCTGAGTACTACAGAAAGGATTTCTAAGACAGTAGCAGCAACATCAGAAAACTTTTGTTTTGAGGATTTCATCTAGGGAAACTGGACTTGAGGAAACTGAGGGAGTGGAAGTTCCTTATCCGCTTCCCAAGAGAGGCGTTTCTGAAGTTTCCTCAGCGGGCCTCGCTGGCTCCTGTTGTTCAGCCCCTAAGCCATGTCCGGCTCTTTGTGACCGCACGGACTGCAGCATGCCAGGGTCCTCTGTCCTTCACTATCTTTCGGAATTTGCGCACAGTCATGTCCATTGAGTTGATGATGCCAGCTCCTTTGGACCTTTCCAATAACAAATGAGAACTTTACCTCACTTCTGTTTGAGAATGGTCGAGGAAGGATGGGGAATAGTAACCAATCGCAAATTACCTTATATCAAGATTCTCATCATTCCCAGTGGCTGTCACAGGTTTTTATGGTAACATTCCAGCCATTATGTGAAAATGAATCAGAGGGGGAAGAGAGGTTTTTTAGTGAGCAAATCATAAGGAGGCGATTACAATAGCTCAAGTGACTTATGAAAGTTTATTAAGCTAAAGTGGCAGCATCAGAAATGGAGTAAAGGGGCAGGATATTTAGGAAGAAATATTTAAGATATTTAGCAAGCAGAATCAGCTAGATGGAGTGACTGATCAGATGCCACAGAATAGAGGAGAGAAAGTGTCAAGAAACATCTATGATTACCCAGGTTTCTAACATGAAAAAGTGGGTTATAGTGGCTCAGTTGACTGAAATCGTTGGGAGAAAGAGATTTTCAGGTAAATAGTGTGAGTTCCACTGGGGAAACAGGTGTCTGAGGTCCTCTGAGACACTGAAGTAGAGTTGTTGCTTAAGCAAATGGATATACATGTCTCAGAATCCAAAGAAAGGATCCTGGCTGGAGGTATAAATTAGTGACCTATTGCTGTACGGATGATAATTGAAATGGTTAGAAAGAATGTGATTCCGTGGGGAATCAGAGCACAGTACCAAGAAAAGAAGAACCAGGACTCAAGAATGAGGAAAATGAGGAGAATTCAGTGTTACAGAAACCAGAAGAAGAAATTATTTCCAGATGGGATGAGCAGTCAACCATGCAAAAGCTGTTCAGAGGGCATGCAAGTCAGGATAGAAAATAGTGTGCCTGGGTTGTAGCTTCAGGAGAGTACTGGTGACCTTAGCAAGAAGAGTTGTATGGAGGCAGTGAGAATCAAAACTGATGGGACTTATTTGCTAATTTATGAAAAAGCTAGTACATGAAAAGTCATTGTGTGATTTTATGTAATTAAGCATATGTAAGCAGTGCATCTTGACAGTTCTTTGAAACGTCAAAAAAGTTCATCAGTAAACAAAAGTCTCTAGCCTTCCAGCAGGGCTAGAGCTGAGAAGAAATTTCATTTTTAAGATGAAAGAGATCTGACACTGTTAAAATGAAAGACCAATAATGAGGGGGGAAGTAGGATAGCAAAAAGATATAAAAGGGAAAGTTCTTGAGGAAATGAGAGAGAATAACATTGACAATACAGGAGAGACTGGCCTGTGATGAGAGGAGGAAGAGGCCCCCTGTTGCTGTAGGAGAGGAGGGAGGTGGACCATGGGCGCCTCATGGGTTCTGTGATCAGAGTTCCCACTGGCCTTAAGACTTTGTGTTTAGACACTTTTGTTAACCTCCAAACTGGTTCCCATGCATCTGGACACACTCTTTTCCACAACACTCAGCACAGTTTGGCAAATTACATGTCATAAAGAACTGCTTCAATAACATCACTTCTCCACTTAAACATCTTCAGCGACTACAGAGGATACTGAAGAAGAGGTGCAGGATACTTGAAATTAGAATCAGGTGAGAACGGGGGATTTGCCTTTCTCTCAGCTATACGTTAACCTAAATCTCTTCACTCCTCTGTCCCTGTCTAGTCAAGCTCTTTTCTCTACATACCCTGGCTTCCCTAAGCTGCTGCTACTTAAGTCACGCCATATCATCAACTGTCAAGGTTTTTCTTACTTCCTCCATGGTTTACACTGATGACTCATAAGGAAGCCCAGCAACACCCATTTGGTTCGTCCATGTACTCACTTAGATTTCAATTGAATTCAAGACTTTACCCGATGACTCTAAAGGCAGGCGCCATATTTCTATTGATCATTGCAACTAAGAAAAACCAGCAGGTACGATTTGCATAACATGCACACACACAGATGTAAGTAATATTTTACAATAGTCATTAAAAAAGAAAAATAAGAACAAGACAAGGGGTCTTCAAGCAGTCACTTCTATTGCAGCATCGTGCTAAAACTCACAGCCATATTTTTAGGGAATGTTCAAAACATATTTCTTAATGAAAATATGCACAAAAGAAAATCAAAGGAATGAAACTGACTCTAGTACTAGTGTAGCTCTAATTAATTGTTTGACTTTGGGTAAGTTACTTCCCCTCTGGGTCTCAGAGTCCTCATTTGTACAAAAAATTAGACTAAATAATCTCCTGTTTTTCTTCTAGTTACAACATTCTATGAACCTCTTTTTGAGAATGAGGCTGATTCTGGGTGATTAGGCATTTTATGATTTAGAGATGGCCAGACAGTGTATTAAAAAGCAGGGACATCACTTCGCCAATGAAAGTCTGTAAAGTTAAAGCTATGGTTTCTCCAGTAGTCATGTGTGGCTGGGAGAGCTGGACAATAAAGAAGGCCAAATGTCAAAGAATTGAGCTTTCAAACTGTGGTGCTGTAGAAGACTCTTGAGAGTTCCTTGGACAGCAAGATCAAATCAGTCAATCCTAAAGAAATCAACTCTGAATATTCGTTGGAGGGACTGATGCTGAAGCTCCAATACTTTGGCCACCTGATGCAAAGAGCTGACTCACTGGAAAAGACCCTGGTGCTGGGAAAGATTGAAGGCAAAAGGAGAAGCGGGCAGCAGATGATGATATGGTTAGATAGTATCACCAATTCAATGGACATTAATCTGAGAAAACTCCGGGAGAAAGGGAAGGACAGGGGAGCCTGGTGTGCTATAGTCCATATAGTCGAAAGAGTCAGACATGACTTAGTGACTGAACAAAAACAACAACTACAGTGGGACGGTTCTTAAAAATTATAGTCCTTTGCACTTGCAAGGGGAAAAAGTGCTGATGCTATTATTTTTTTCTGTAAGCCACATCATCTTTCTTAGGGAAATCTACCACTACCTTGAGAATATTGGACATAAAATAGTGGAATCGTTAATACTCCTGAATTGCTTGCTGAGAGGCAATGTTTGATGATGGTTTCATGGAAAGTTTCACAGTCCTACCTAGTAGGGAAATCTGCTTTTAGATCAGACTCTAAGCATTAAACTCTTCCCATCCAAAAAAAAAAAAAAGCAAACCAACACCTCATCATCAGACAGCAAATAATAACTCTAGTAACAATAACAATCAGTTCACCTCTGCAATTTGCAGCAATTTGTATCTGTGTAAAATAATCAGTTAACATTGTACAGAATTTCTTGGAAAGAGGCACACTGTCAACAAAATAAATAGCTAAGAATTTATTGATTAAATGAAGGCTTGAACTCATGAATAAATAAAAAGAACTAAACCCTATTCATTAATAAATATTGAAGCAAAGACTAAGATTTGTAATTCTGTGGTTAGAAATTAAAGCTCTGGGCCAAGGTAGCTACTTCCCAGCTCAAAGAGCAGCAGCACTTGAAGGAAGACGTTCATTATCATAGTATGGTTGGCATAGCAATAGCCTCCCAAAGATGCCCACACCCTATTTCCTGGAATTTGTGACTGTGTTACCCTACATTATACAGGAGACTTTGCACAAGTGATTAAACTATATATTTTGAGGTGAAGAGATTGTCCTGGATTATCCTAGTGCATCAATATAACTATAGGCGCCCTTATAAAAGAGAGCCAGGAGGTTCAGACTCAAAGAAGGCAATGTGATGAAGGAACCAGAGGTCAGCGGGATTGTGGGCTCATGAGACAACCACAAACTTTTATTTTCCTTCTTCTGTGTCTATTCTACACACGGCTTTAGAAAAGTGAAAAAGCAAATGTAGAATTATGTGACTATATTGGTCTTACTCTAAATGGTTCTGATAAGTCTTTTCTTGGTTTATTTTTAGGTACCTGTACTTGTTTCCTACAGAAGCTACAAAAACTTACCACCAACTTAGTGAATTATAAACACTGTTGAAGATTTTCATGCAAAGAGTCATAGTTTTTTTTATTTTTTATAGTGGGCATGTGCACGCATGTGTGTGTGTCCGTATGTGCCTGCTAACTCGTATAGAAAATACCCAAAGCCTTAAAAGTGTGAGTTCAGTCCATCTCCACAAATTCTTTCACTATCCTTACCCTGAATTAAATACCTTCTTTAGATGTTATTGAATATAGGAACATGAACTGTTCATATCAATTCATCACCAATTAATATAAATGTGATTTTTTTAATGGAAATATTTTATAGCTATCAATATTTGATGGGTTCCTATGTTGTGGGGAATTCAGAGACAAAGAAGGGCCCATGCCTTCAAAGAACTCAGGTCATCCTAGAGGGAAGGATGATTTCAACTGTTTTATATTTTTTTATGAGGAGAGTATATCAGAATAATACTTTAAGTATTTTAAATCATTTCCAGACACATTGTGCCTTTGAATAAAATATTGTAGTTCCTAATAAAGATATGCAATCTATAAAAGTATTAATTTTGAAAATGCTTCCCAACATTGCATGGGTTACTTATATGACTAGACATGAAAAGCATATTAGTGTTGGTGTTAGTTGCTCAGTTGTGCCCGACTCTCTGCAACCCTTTGGACTGCCGCCTACCAGGTTCCTGTGTCCATGAGATTTTCCAGGCAAGGATACTGGAGTGGGTTTCCATTTTCTTCTCCAGGGGATATTCCCAATTTAGGGATCGAACCCGGGTCTCCTGCACTGCAGGCAGATTCTTTACCGACTGAGCTATTACTGAATTTCAGTCTCCAAATACAGTGGAGAATATTTATTTTACCTTTTTCACTGAAACAGGGGTTTCCCTGGTGGCTCAGATGGTAAAGAATCTGCCTGCAATGCAGAAGACCCGGGTATGATCCCTGTGTCGGGAAGATCCCCAGGGAAGGGAACGGCAACCCACTCCAGTATTCTTGCCTGGAGAATTCCATGGACAGAGGAGCCTGGTGGGCTACAGTCTGTGGAGTTGCAAAAGGATCAGATATAACTGAGCAACTAATGCTTTTCTCACTGAAACCACAAAACTAAGCAGTTACATGGTAGCTGCTGAGAGATTCCATGCAACATGTCATGTGAAGGCAGGAGGCTGCTCTCATTTCCACAGAGCCAAGGGTCCTATTCTGGAATCCACAACTCAGTAGCAGAAGAACTTCAACAAGTTTGTTAACTCATTGAAACTGCAAGCAACTGTGTGTGTGTGAGCATGTGCACATATGTTCTTTTGGCTACAGGGTCAATAAATGCCATCCATGCTTAAAGGGGATCTCTAAAGAGAACTATAACCTTCCATAGGCTAATTTCAGTAAGCAAAAGTTTAGGTACTTGAAGCAAGGTTCATTTTTATCTTAATCGCACCATCCTTGTTATACCTAGATCAAATTATTTCATCTTTTAGCATTACATTTTTACTTGCTAAAATAGGGCTAATGATTCTCTGATGCCCCATATTATCCAAGGCTCCATTTGGAGACAGACAGAGGGAATAAATGCCCTGACCTCACTCTCTTTTCCTCTCTGATCTCATGCTAGAAGTTCCCATCAGCTGAACTGAACTGTAAGCCAAAGTGCAAAACTGCCTCTTGATATGGTTCACACAGCCTGTCCTCCAATGACAAAAAGAAGGGTATAGAAGGGCAGAGAGTGGATCCTGGGCGAGTGAGTAAAAGAAAGTTATCTGGTACATGTCCTCAGCTATGAAATTCTTAAAGTTAAATGTAGTGAGATGTGGACTTCATTTCTTCTTCCATCTCCTTCAAGTTCTTGCTCAAATGTCATCTCTTTGGTGAGACTTTCTCTCATCACCCTACTGAAGTAAGAACACATGCCCCTGACTTTCCAACTCCCTTCCCTGATAGGAGTTTGATGGTAGGAAGATCATTTTAAATGAGCTTCATATTATCACTTGCTTATTTTTTTTTTTATGGTCAGTCTCTACTCACTAGGATAAGATCCAAGAAAACAAGAATATTTTGTCTCATCATTTATCCTCAATGCCTGTGTCAGCAACATCTGGTACCCAGTAAGTCTCCAAACTAGGGCCTGAGGTTGCTACAAGGGTTAAATAAAATGATACATTTAAGCCATTAGTGAATAAATACTCAAGTGTATCAATTACTAGCCTAGTGTGTGCTCAGTATTTATTAAACAAATGAATGGCTGTAGTAAGATATGAAAGAATAAAATTCATACAAGATATAATCTGATCATGTTCTTGATTAGAGATATATGAGGGGGTCTTCAACATGAAACAAAAAGTAAATCTATATTAAAGTGTAGGCTTTCAAGTCGGACTGCTCACAACAAATCCGTCCCTTACTACCAGTATGACTCTGACCAAGTATTAACTTCTCTACCCTTGAGTTTTCTTATCAGGCTAACCCAGAGAGAACAGAGCCTTGGCTTACTAAATGATCAATATCACTAATTACTATAGACACTGAAAGCCAAAGTGAAAAAACAGTTTTCTTTTAATCTGACAGGCTGTCAGACATTCACCAATTTTAAGAATTTAGTTTGCATGCTAATAAGTAAAGAGCTATAATTAATCTTTTCAGAGCTTCTCATTGCCAAGGTCTTTTCAAGATAGGACTAAACCACAGACACTTAGGAAAAAAAATATTTCAAAACAAGCAATGTTCCAAAGAGGCAAACTATAACTTCAAAAATCCCTTTTATGTGTTTGTTAAAAGTAATCCTCAAAGCAAGTGTTATTAAAACTTTCTACTTCCTGTCATCCAACAGTGTTATTTCACAATCATTAATAATTAATCATAGGTCTCTGATTCATTCTTGCACACTCTAAAAATAGCAAACCGTGAATAGGCTAAGATCCTTAGCAACAGAATATTGAGTTCTCTATCAGCCTAACCTGGGTATCTATTCCCATTTTGCAAATAGATCTGTCTCGGAATTGCTGAATTAAAAGATATCTCATGGCAAAGTCAGACAGTATGTTTTTCTTATGTGTATTTATTTCAAATTCATCTCACTAAAAGCTCCAATGATTCTCAACCCCCAGTCAGAGAGAACAGAGTTTGTGCTACAATCTTGAGAACTTGAGCACAGAGGCCAAGTGTCAGATTTGAAGCCTGCCAAACTAGCACCCATCTGGCCAGCTACCTGATGGGAATTTCTGAGGTCCATCATGTGGCATATATTTGAACAAGCTTTGATAAGTGACAAAAGATCGTTAATATGGGTAGCATCTAATTTTTTATTTAAATTTTAGTTTGTTAAACAGTGAAAAGTAGTGCTCTACACATTTTGCAAACATGAGTTAATTTAATCCTTTTTAACAACCCCATGAGGAAATCTATGGAAAAGTTTCAGTACTTCTCCAAGAGTTACCATAACAAATAGAGGGTCCATGATTGAAACCCAGGCAACCTGGATCCTAAATCCAAGAGCTTAAGCCTTAAGTAACCCAACAAACCAGTGTACCCCAGATTTGGTTAACAAATTTCTATGTAGCTCTTGGCTTAACAGCAGGACAAATGTAGGGATGGGTTGGGTGTGTACATGTATTTCTTAGCTTAGTATTCAAAATATTCAACTTACCAAGTGAATGTATATGTATAGACTTCACTAACATGAAATCATAACCAGGGAATAATGGAGTTGAGAACAAAGACATATAACATAGCCTTATATAAAATAGCAGTGTGATAGCTTAAGATTCTTGACACTTTGCCATAGGTAGTTCTGGACTAACCCAGGAGTCAAAAACAGCAATTCCTTTTTTTTTTGCCCATAAAAAGTAGTCATTTTTTCTATCTCAAATAAATGACAAACAGAAGGACAGAGAGTACCAACAAGAAAAAAAAAAAAGGATGCCTGCCATATCAGTAAAAAAAGGATGTTGCTGCCATCAAGATATCAGATTTACAGCTACCACTCACGCCCCAACAACGCACTCTGAGGGAACTCAGGATGTGAAAACACAGAATACTGGTCCCGGATAGCTGCGATGAATATCAGAGGAATGATTTCAGTGAGCAAAGACTCTTGCATCTTTCCGTATATAGAAAAGCACAAGATATCTTATCTTGAGATATCAGGTTTATAAACCATCATTGTAAACCATAAGAAAGCACAGGAAGTAATAAAAGTAGAAGTTATTAGAATTAATAAATGAAATGTTGGGTTTTGTGGGAAAAACTACTGGCTATGATAACTCTGCTGTTGTTCAGTCGCTAATTCCTGTCTGACTCTTTGTGACCCCATGTACTGCAGCACTCCAGGCTTCCCTGTCCTTCACCAACTCCTGAGTTTGCTCAGATTCCTGTACAATGAGTTGAGGAATTGTCCTCTGTTGCCCCCTTCTCCTTCCGCCCTCAATCCTTCCCAGCATCAGGGTCTTTTCCAATGAGTTGGCTCCTCACATCAGGTGACCAAAGTATTGGAGCTTCAGCTTCAGCTTCCTCAGTGCTTCCAGAGCACGTTCAGGGTTGATTTCCTTGAATGAATTGATCTCCTTGCAGTCCAAGGGACTCTCAAGAGTTTTCTCCAGCACCACAATTCAAAAGTATCAATTCTTTGATGCTCAGCCTTCTTTATGCTCCAACTCTTACTGGAAAGCCATAGCTCTGACTACACAGAACTTTGTCAGCAAAGTGATATCTCTGCTTTTTAATACACTGTCCAGTTTGTCAAATTTTCCTTCCAAGGAGCAAGCGTCTTTTAATTTCAGGGCTGCGGTCACCATCCACAATGATTTTGGAGACCAAGAAAATAAAATCTGTCACAGCTTCCACCGTTTCCCCATCTATTTGCCATGAAGTGATGAGACTGGAAGCCATGATCTTAGTTTTTTGAATGTTGAGTTCCAAGCCAACTTTTTCACTCTCCTTTTCACCCTCATCAGGAGTTTCTTTAGTTCCTCTTCACTTTCTTCTATTAAAGTGGTATCATCTGCATATCTGAGGTTATTGATATTTCTCCCAGCAATCTTGACTCCAGCTTGTGATTTATCCAGCTTGATATTTCAGTGCTAACTTAATTCGGAATAAAAAGGATAGGGGCATAAATACTGTAATAAGAAATAAGCACTGAAAGAGAAGGAATTAAAATATTTAAGTACAACTCAATGCCAAAAGTACAGAGATGAAACAGACATTTCCTAGTAAGTTTAATTGATCCAAATTGACCCTGTTAAATATAGATAGCTTAAGTAGACTAATTTACATATAAAAAAGTAGAAAAAAAATTTTTTTAATTACCCAATTGAAAACACAATAGGCCCAGATGGCTTCACAAGAGAATTCAACTAAGCACTCAAAGACCAGATAATTCTAATTATGCTTAAAATATTCCAGAACATAGAAGAAATACCTCCAAGATTTTTTTCATAGAGCAGGTAGAACATTGCTAATTAAATCTAAGATGATACAGAAAACCACAGCAAATTACTGTTAACCTCACAAAATGTAAGAGACTGTACTTCCCCAACCCCAAGGCTTAGGAAGGAATGAGTATGGAAAGTCCTGAGGTCTGCTTCGCAAAAGCACTAGGTGTCTAGACTGCCTTACTCGCCCTGATGGGAACACCTAGATTGAGTTTGCAGGTACAGAGCTTGGTATTGCATCATACCAAAGAAATGGAGGGAGAAGGTTTTAATTGAGCCTCTTACAGATAGGCTGGGGCTTCCCAGGTGGCACTAGTGGTAAAAAAAAAAAAAAATTAAAAAAACAATCCACCTGCCAATGCGGGAGACATTAAGAGATGTGGGTTCAAACCCTGGGTCAGGAAGATCCCCTGGAGGAAGGCATGGCAACCCACTCCAGTATTCTTGCCTGGAGAATTTCATGGACAGAAGGGCCTGGAAGGCTACAGTTCATAGGGTCACAGAGTTGGACACAAGAAGTGACTTAGCATGCATACATGCACAGACAGGCAGGGCTGCCTCTGCCCCTGTGCAAAGCTTCCATCACACATGAGTTCAAACATCTCCCTTTACCACATCCCTCAAATCAGGGAGTTCCCCACGATTTCCTCTATTTTTTCCTCCCCCTGTTCTTCTGAGGTGGATTTGGGAGATCGGGGTCAAAGAGTCAGTAATCCTGCTAGATCCACCCCTTGGGTAGAACTAAAACTTTTGCAGAGACAGAAAATTTCACTCATTTAATCAAAATGCAACATTCTTTTTAAAAATTAATTTATTTTTAATTGGAGGATAATTGCTTTATAATGTTGTGTTGGTTTCTGCCATACATCAACATGAATCAGTCACAGGTATACATACGCCCTCTCCCTCTTGAACCTGCCTCCCACCTTCCCCCACAATCTCACCCCTCTAGGTTGTCACACAGCACTGGGTTTGAGTTCCCTGAGTCATACGGCAAATCCCCACTGGCTATCTATTTTACATATGGTAATATATATATTTCCATGCTGCTCTCTCAGTTCGTCCCACACTCTCCTTCCCCGACTGTGTCCACAAGTCTGTTCTATCTGCATCTCCACTGTTCCCCTGCAAACGGGTTCATCAACATCCTCGAAAGGGAGTGGTGGAGGATAAAGTTAGAAAGTTGGAGCAGAATTCTGAAGGGTGGCAAATGACTTCATTTTGGTTTTAAACTAAACTACCATTGCTGGGAGATCCAGCAATGAAATGTTTTCCAACAATGAGAGAGTTTTTTAAAAAGTGTTACAGAAAGAGCAGTCTCATGATCGTCTCATAGGAGGCCTTTGTAGTATCCTGGAGAGTCCTGCTTCTCAAAGTAGGACCCACAAAGCAACAGCACAGGCATCACTGGGAATTCATTAAAATGCAACCCCCCAGCTCCACCCCAGACCTATAGAGTCAGAATCTGAATTTTAATAAAATCCTCGGGGAATTTATGTGTACATTACAGTATGAGAAGCAATGCCTTAGTCATCATGAAACAGAACCCGAAAAAGGAAGGAATGGATGCAAGAGAAATGGTGCTTTATTTTTTATTTTTTTTAATTTTTATTTTAACTTTAGTTAATTTACATTACTGTATTGGTTTTGCCAAACATTGACATTAATTCACCATGAGTGTACATGCGTAAAGAAATGATAAAAATCAGAGAAGACAATAAGGTTTCAAGATGGGGTTGCTGGAAACATGTGAACACTAGCCCAAGAAGCAAATTCATAACCAGTTTGACTGTAGCTAATGGCTTACAACTGCATTGCTGCTTATTTTTAAAAGGATTTAAGTTGTTAAATCGTAGTATTAATATATTTCAATTTGAAAAAACAATCAATGGAGATCCTGCTATTACTACTTTAACTCTCAAAGATTTTGCATGGCTTATGTTTTAAATGAAGCTATCCATCACATTTTCCATTTTCTCTCTTACAATGTGGTAGATTTAGAGTCTTCCCCCAAATTCCCTTTGTCACTAACCTGGGCATTTCTCCAAGCCCAAAGATAGTAATGAAAATTATAGGCTCTTCCTACATACTTTTCTTTTTTAAGCAACTAGATCTGGGTTCCGTATTAGCAAGCCTCAATCTTTCCCTATTTGTAGAGGCTTTTTTTTTTTTAACACAAGCACCTCCACAGTCCTATTCAAAACAAAAACCTTCAAAAGAAGCTAAGCTTATTACTGTGCAATTAAGGAAGCTGATTTATATAGTTCACCTAATGTCTTACCAAACTGACTCGAAGTGTTATAAATATCATGATAGAAATATAGAAATGTGGAAGTATCTTAGACAGTCAAATGTTGAAAAAGCCAATCACTGATCTAGAGTGTTGTCAGTGTGGTTAATATGATATAAATAACAGAAATAGGAAAGTGAGCCCACCTGTGTAACACAAATGTATCAACACCACTCTTAAGATGTTTCACCTTCAAGATAAAGTTAAAATTAAGAAAAATAGTTGATCTCAGCAACATCTTGGTTCACTGTCAAATACAACAGAAAACTTATCTACAGACACATTGAGCAATAAAATATATGATTACACTTAAAACTGAATAGTAAGAGAAAGGAACAACTTTAGAACTATTTCTGCAGTTTTTTTAAAAAAATGCCCCTCAGAAGACAGAAAAAGATATGTCTTACAAACTAATAATTTTTAAATTAATTTTCCATAATTATCTATTCTCTTCCTTTGACCTCTTAATCTTTTAAAATTTCTGTTCTCCTCCTCTGAGACTCACCTATCACTTCCACACTCATCTTAAGCCTCCCAAGTCTGCATCTGGTTTTTTCTCTTACTACAGTCATGGTCTACAATGATTACACTTTCATGTAATCTTTCTGAATAAAACATTTATTGCCAATATTTCCAGTTTCAAAAACTCAAAAACTGGTACACAGGGAGTGTTCAGGGATTTTGCCATAATTCTATGTAATTAGTTTTATTACATATCCAAACAATATAGGATACACAGTCTTTTCTCCCTGAGCAGTTAACATGCACAAGCTCTTTATTCATCCCTTGCTCACAGATTTTTCCCAAAAGCATATACATGCACATGCCTTCAATATATACTGCTTCAGAGAAATTATGAAGCCTGTTATGAAATCTCATTTTTCCTTATGCTTACTGTTCAGACTTTGGCTTGTTGGACTATGATAACATCTTTACAAAATTTTTTGCTTCATTATATTAAAGAGGTGGACACTATCAGTTCAAACATTTGTTATTATAATTGCCTCATTCTTACACAATGACAGAGACTATTCGGGGGAAAAAAAACTGGTAAGAGAATACACTTTGCTCCCAATTATCAAAATAATTATTCATCATGTAAAAATTTCAGTGGGATCCAGAAGTTTTCACTGGTCAAGGCAAAGCAAAAACTAAATGAAGCAGCATTTCCTGGATATGAGTCCTGGGGCTTATAATTTTCAACTAAACAATAGGCAAAAGAAGTGCTACTGGAATCAAACTGGGTAAATAAGGAAAGGGAAACAAAATGTACATTTATACAGACACACACATGGTCTTAGAAAATGGGCCAGTTATAAGTGGGTCATTTTGTATAGTCAGTGATGTGGATATTTCATAAATAAATAACTTTTTATCCATCTCTGTGGAATGGACCTAGCTAGAAATCATTTTCACTGTCTACTCTTATCCCAAAGGAAATATCAGTATCTACAACTCTGTGGTTATAATAACATATGCTTGGGTTTACCCTCATATTTAAACAACCTAAAACTTTCCCTATAGGCTTAATTTCCTTAGCTCCCCATTTTAAAGATTTTTTTCAATAAAGAGGATTATGGTGGTATGAATTGACTTCCTTTGGGCTATTATTATTCATTTTCCCCACAGAATTGCTTTGTGAGAATTTTCTGATGCTTAGAGCTTCCTTGGAATTAATAAGCAAGCTCCTTTTTATTCTCCCCTATATGCTTCTTGAGACAGAAGTAAAATTTGAAAAAAATTCTAGCAAATGTAGCATCCCTCTATATTTTTTTTAGCATGTTAAAACAATTTGATTCAAATAAGTCACCTTTTAAAATCTTAAAAGATCAGATAATAAGCAGATAAAAGCAGATAATCTGCTTTCTATATAAACTACTCCATAGTATAGAAAAAGGAAGTTCTTCCAATTTATTTTATGAAAATATGATGAGCAAAATTTTTAAATCCTGGTAATATAGCTCTTAAGTGGGTAGATCAGTGTCTCTAAAAAATTGGGGTGCAAAATTATAAGTGAAGTAATAACAAGTCAATGCAATGATATGTTAAAAGATTGATATGATGATAGAGTAGAATTTGTATGAGAAATAAAACTATTGTTCATAATTTGAATATGTAACATCATATAAATACAAGCAAAATATACATGACCTATAAAAAGTTAATTAGAAATTCCTACAGTTATTCCTGTGNCATACAAAATAATTATGCTATAATCAATAGTTTTACCTTTTTAATCATTAATACAGATAGAAATGAAAATTAAATCAAAACATACTCATAACAACAGAAGCATGAAGTTCCTAGGAAGGTACAAGAGCTACATGAAAAGAAAAATTTAAATCATACACTATTAAATGAATAGGCATAAAAGATATGAAATGAGAAGCTATCATATTATATCCATCTTATAACCATTCCAAATTAACAAATACAGTTAACATAATTCTACAGATGTTAAAGGGCTTCTCAGGTGGAGCAGTGGTAAAGAATCCTCCTGCCAATGCAGGAGACACAAGAGATGTGGGTTTGATCCCTGGGTCGGGAAGATCCCCTAAAGTAGGAAATGGCAACCCATTCCAGTATTCTTGCCTGGAAAATCCCATGGACTGAGGAGCCTGGCAGGCTACAGTCAATGGGGTCACAAAGAGTCAGACAAAACTGAGCAGGCACACACACAGACATTAAAACTTACTATGAAGCTGCTACAATTAGGGAGTAGTACGGTACTGTATAGGGAGGGCTTCCCTGGTAGCTCAGCTGGTAAAGAATCCGCGTGCAATGCAGAAGACCCCAGTTCAATTCCTGGGTTGGGAAGGTCCGCTGAAGAAGGGATAGGCTACCAACTCCAATAATCTTGAGCTTCCCTGGTGGTTCAGCTGGTAAAGAATCTGCCAGCAATGCAGGAGACCTGGGTTCAATCCCTGGGTTAGGAAGATCCCCTGGAGAAGGGAATGGCTACTCACTCCAGTATTGGAATAAACTTGGAGAACAGAGAATCTACATTATATTCAAATACACCTAAGACCTTTATGTATGAAAAAATTGTCCTAATTCAGTACTACTCAATTAGAAACCCACATGAAACAGATACCAATTAAGATTCATATATTTTTTAAATTCCAGGTTAATCAAATATTTTTAAGATAATGCAGTAAAAACACCAGAAGAAAACTCCTGGTAAAGATCTTCATAAGCAAGACAGAAAACCAACCATCCTTTAAAGAAAAAAGATAAGCATAGCTCATTATATTACCATAATTTATGGGTAACCTACTGCTGCTGCTGCTGCTAAATCGCTTCAGTCGTTTCCGACTCTGTGCAACCCCATAGGCGGCAGCCCACCAGATTCCCCCATCCCTGGGATTCTCCAGGCAAGAATACTGGAGTGGGTTGCCATTTCCTTCTCCAATGCATGAAAGTGAAAAGTGAAAGTGAAGTCGCTCAGTCATGTCCGACTCTTAGTGACCTCATGGACTGCAGCCTACCAGGCTCCTCCGGCCATGGGATTTTCCAGGCTATAGACTGTAAAAATTTTAAAAGTATATATAACAGCAAAACAAGTTCCGAGTTGATAAGAACTCAAAAACAGAGGAAAACAAAAGCTATAAATTCACTGCAAAGAATATACAGACCAATCATTTGAAAAGATGTCAATGGAAACATTCTTGATTGTGGTATAAAACACATAACATGAAATTTACTTCCTGAAAAACTTTTAAGTGTATAGTATAGTATTGCTAATTATATGCACATTGTTGTACAGTGGCTCCCTAGAACTTTCCATCTTGCATGACCGAAACTCTCTACCTATTGAGCAGAAACTCCATTTCCTCTCAATAAAATTCATTTTTGTTATTCAACATCAATAAAATTTTTAAAAATTCAAACAACAAAAATGGCATCATTTTCCAGTCTTCAGACTCAATTTTTTAAAAAAGGTAACCCCAGTGCCGGCAAGGATGCAGGGAAATCAACAGTCTTTTACATCAGTGCTGGGAGTCGAAGTTATCACAAACATTTTAGAAAGAAATCAAGAATTATCTGTTAAAATGAAAACTTCACATACTTTTGACCCTCAAATCCTACAGAAAAATGCAGGATTTTATACGTATCCTACCAAAAAATGTAGGATTGTAAATGTATCCTATAGAAAAAATAAAACTTTAGTAGGCAGTCATATTTCTATAATGACTTAATTAAAGTATTATTTATTGTGACAAAAAATTAACACTGAAGATATGTATATGTCTATAAGCTAGGAAACACTTCTAAGTGAAGGGTTTATCTACCCTTTTTTTGGATAAAGAAACTTACATATATTTATATATGTTTATGGGTGCCAAGAACAATGCTGGAAGAATATACATCTATATTAATTTGATTACCTTGGGGAGTCAGTAAGATTGGAGACACTGGAATAGGGGGATACTATTGTTTCCCCTTTATTTATCTTGAAAGTCTTCTACTTGCTAAAAGAATACATGCTAAAGAATAATAATAATTTATGGCCAGAATAGACTTCAGAGATATCTTGTCCATTTACCTCATTTCACAAATGGGTAAGTAAAGCCCAGTGTTGAGGAGCCAGAAGTCATGCAGTTGTGGCTCAAAATGACTCTCAGATCTGCACTCCCTCGACTCAGAATATAAAACCAAGGGCTTCCCTAGTGGCCCAGTGGCCAAGACTCCATGCTCCCAATGCAAGGGGCCTGGGTTCAATCCCTGGTCAGGGAACTAGATCCCACATACCACAAGTAAAGATCTTGCATGCAGCAGCCAAGACCTGGTGCACCCAAATAAATAAATATTTTTAAAAACTCAAATTCTGAAATTAAGTTTCAGCTAACTCTACAGCAAACTCTTTTATGAGCTCATTGCATAATACTTCTAATGGCTTGTCTTTTGATCTGCCTGTGTGATTTGTACACAACACACACACACACATTTTCTCTAGTGTATACTATGTTAAAATTCCAATAAGTTAATTTAAATATAAACTCCTCTAGAAAAGTGAAGTTATCTGTGTTGTCAAAAGATAAAAGACAAAGGTGATATTCAAAATATTTATCAGTAGCTATAACACAACCTTGATCAGTCAGCCCTCAGACACCAGCCCAGGCAAAACAGATGCCAGCAGTCCAGGTGGGAACATTTGTCAGAAACAGAAATATCAGACCTACTTAATTTTTTTAAATTGGAATATAATTGCTTTACAATGTTATGTTAGTTTCTGCTGTACAAGGAAGTGGATCAGCTGTATGTATGCACATGTCCCCTCCGTCTTGGACCTCAGACCTGATCAATCTTAAATATGCTGACACATTACATCTTTAAAAGGATTAGAATATTTTATTTGAAAATCCCATACCAGGCTAAATCCAATTTCCTACTAAAGAACCATTTTTGACAAACATGTTGGTTGTCACTAAGAACAGCTGCTAATGGATATGGCTTCATAATGTTATTTGACATAAATAATACTAACAGAATTTAACTGATTCACCTAACAAGGTTTTCGTGCATAGAACAAGAAATGTAAACATTCACTCCACAAATATTTACTGAATGCATCCCATTTCCCAGGATCTTCCATAGATGCTGGACATGCTCCAGAATAGATTTGATTGCTGCCTTCATGGGGTTCATTATCTCTAAGACAGACATCGATCAAATAAACAAAAGAGGTGCGTATACAATTACAAATGTGAACAAGGTGCTGTAAAACAGAGTAATGAGGGAAGGGGTTCATTATGTAGATTAGCTGGTCAGGAATGGCCTGTCTGGAAAATGACATTTCATCCATTAGGATAAAAAGAAGCCAGCCTTGCAAAAGGCACTTGGTTCTTGCCAAGGCGAGTGTTCTGCTTTTTATTTATAAGACTGACTTAAAAAAAAATCACAACTGGTACCCCTAATTGGTACTCCACTGATGCTCAGTATACATTTACTTATTGAATCTAATCACTGGATCCTGTATGCCATTCCATCTTCTTAGCAAAAGGCTGTGTATGTGTTTAACTATGGTATGATGGGGACTTTAATAAGAAATAAAATATTTTGAAAGTACTGTAAGTTTCACAGAGGGTGATAATATAAACCAGGAAAAAAGTACATGAAAAATGTACTTTGAAAACAAATCATCCTGAGGAGGCTCTGTAAAATTATGAATTTCAATTCTAATTGTCATGATAACTTCTCAACCATAAAGACTAACAACTCGGTCAAATGACTTGGTTTTCTGCCTAAGAGACACATAGAATTGTTCCTTCTGCTTTTTACACATCCGTCAGGGAGGGGTGGGTTTCACTGCAAACATCTGAAGATCTTCCACATCCCAAAGCCCTAGAGATACAGCTCAGCATTTTGTAGGAGCAAATCTTAAAAGAAGTAAAATGCTACCCTCTAGTGGTCAACGTACAAAACTGATGAAAACTTTCATTGTTCTGCACTCATTGTTCAACAGAGGTCAAGGCCTAGGCACAGAGCAGTATCAGATTTTAAAAGGGTGGGCTGCCGTCTATGGGGTCACACAGAGTCAGACACGACTGAGTGACTTCACTTTCACTTTTCACTTTCATGCATTGGAGAAGGAAATGGCAACCCACTCCAGTGTTCTTGCCTGGTGAATCGCAGGGATAGGGGAGCCTGGTGGGCTGCCGTCCATGGGGTCGTACAGAGTCGGACTGAAGCGACTTAGCAGCAGCAGCAATTTAAGGGACCAGAGCACCTTGATATGATACAAGTAAACCCTTCAAGAAATGAAATTCTGAATCAGACAGGACTAAAGTGTTTTAAAATAGGACCCAGCACTCTAATTACCATGACTCTGCATATATGCACATTTTCCCTGCAAGGAGTTAAAAATTTGACTTAAAATCCAACTTATCTTAATTTCTGGTCCAATCCTTACCATATAGATACCTATTTAGACTAACTGTTCAATAGAAAATTTATCAGAACCTCTCTCTTCTTGTACCCAGCTCTCTGTGTTCTTTCCCTGATCTAAATTCCAGTCAGACTTGATTCAACATTTGTACAGGTCTTATGTCCTGTTGGCAAGGAATATTCCCAGTCTTTTTGTGTTCCCTTGGATGGGCATAGCACTTGGGGTGGGCCTAATCAATAAATGAGAGAGAATTGAATAGAGACGGACAGATGGCTATGTCATCAAGAGTAAAACAACCACCCGTTTATGAGGAGAAAAAAATACTATTCATTGTGCAAATACCAATGCCTCCAAGGCTCACTACATTGGCTCAGAGGTTACACAGCACAGGTATTTTTTAAAAATCAGAAAGGTAAAAACAAATCCAAATTAAGCTACCACACTCTGTCCGTTGACACCAGGAATGGACACTGCATCTGCCTGTTCCTTCCCTAGGGTCTACAAGGATTATGCAGGTGCTTGAGCACAAAAGCAGAGGAGAAGAAAACTTGAGGAGATTAGAGCAGGTTCCTCCTACCCTCATGGAATGCTCTTCAGTGGACTGTAGAACTAAATGTACAAGTCAAACAAATGCTTCCTGGGAGCTTTGTAGACGTGTCATAAACAATGGCTCCTGTACTTCTTACCTGACCACAGCGGCAAGTCAATCCCCAAGTTCCTGGTTCTGGCTCAGGTGGTGATATGTAAACAGTCATTGACATTGATGGTTGTGATACAGCAACATGTAGCAGTGGGTTGGGAAGATCCCCTGGTGAAGGAAATGGCAATCCATTGCAATATTCTTGCCTGGGAAATCCCACTGGACAGAGGGGCCTAGAGGGACATAGTCTATGGGGTCGTAAAGAGTCAGACATGACAGCAACTAAACAACAATAATATTAAAATCCTACCCAGTTCACTGCTTACATGGCCCCTGCTCGCCCTCAAAGGAGGCAGCTGGGAAAGAGTAGACAGTAGGTACTTTACATTTGGCTCCAGGATTCTCCACACAAGACCCCACTCATCCTCTCCACAGTGAGTTGTTTGAAACCAACCTCATTTTCTGAAAAGATCTTTTATAGATAACTTAACACAGTAGTTCAGTTCAGTCACTCAGTCGTGTCCGACTCTTTGCGACCCCATGAATTTCAGCACTCCAGGCCTCCCTGTCCATCACCATCTCCCGGAGTTCACTCAGACTCATGTCCATTGAGTCAGTGATGCCATCCAGCCATCTCATCCTCTGTCGTCCCCTTCTCCTCCTGCCCCCAATCCCTCCCAGCATCAGAGTCTTTTCCAATGAGTCAACTCTTTGCATGAGGTGGCCAAAGTACTGGAGTTTCAGCTTTAGCATCATTCCTTCCAAAGAAATCCCAGGGCTGATCTCCTTCAGAATGGACTGGTTGGATCTCCTCGCAGTCCAAGGGACTCTCAAGAGTCTTCTCCAACACCACANACAGTCCAACTCTCACATCCATACATGACCACTGGAAAAACCATAGCCTTGACTAGATGGACCTTAGTCGGCAAAGTAATGTCTCTGCTTTTGAATATGCTATTAGGTTGGTCATAACTTTTCTTCCAAGGAGTAAGCGTCTTTAATTTCATGGCTGCAGTCACCATCTGCAGTGATTTTGGAGACCCAAAAAATAAAGTCTGACTCTGTTTCCACTGTTTCCCCATTATTTTCCATGGAGTGATGGGACCGGATGCCATAATCTTAGTTTTCCAAATGCTGAGCTTTAAGCCAACTTTTTCACTCTCCTCTTTTAGTTTCAAGAGGCTTTTTAGTTCCTCTTCACTTTCTGCCATAAGGGTGGTGTCATCTGCATATCTGAGGTTATTGATATTTCTCCCAGAAATCTTGATTCCAGCTTGTGCTTCTTCCAGTCCAGCGTTTCTCATGATGTACTCTGCATAGAAGTTAAATAAGCAGGGTGACAATATGCAGCCTTGACGTACTCCTTTTCCTATTTGGAACCAGTCTGTTATTCCATGTCCAGTTCTAACTGTTGCTTCCTGACCTGCATACAGATTTCTCAAGAGGCAGGTCAGGTGGTCTGGTATTCCCATCTCTCTAAGAATTTTCCACAGTTTATTGTGATCCACACAGTCAAAGACTTTGGCATAGTCAATAAAGCAGAAATAGATGTTTTTCTGGAACTCTCTTGCTTTTTCCATGATCCAGCGGATGTTGGCAATTTGATCTCTGGTTCCTCTGCCTTTTCTAAAACCAGCTTGAACATCAGGGAGTTCACAGTTCACGTATTGCTGAAGCCTGGCTTGGAGAATTTTGAGCATTACTTTACTAGCATGTGAGATGTGTGCAACTGTGCAGTAGCTTGAGCATTCTTTGGCATTGCCTCTCCTAGGGATTGGAATGAAAACTGAGCTTTTCCAGTCCTGTGGCCATTGCTGAGTTTTCCAAACTTGCTGGCATATTGATTGCAGCACTTTCACAGCATCATCTTTCAGGATTTCAAACAGCTCTACTGGAATTCCATCACCTCCACTACCTTTGTTCATAGTGATGCTTTCTAAGGCCCACTTGACTTCACCAGGATGTCTGGCTCTAGATGAGTGATCACACCATCGTGATTATCTGGGTCATGAAAATCTTTTTGTACAGTTCTTCTGTGTCTTCTTGCCATCTCTTCTTAATATCTTCTGCTTCTGTTAGGGCCATACCATTTCTGTCCTTTATCGAGCCCATCTTTGCATGAAATGTTCCCTTGGTATCTCTAATTTTCTTGAAGAGATCTCTACTCTTTCCCTTTCTGTTCTTTTCCTCTATTTCTTTGCACTGATCGCTGAAGAAGGCTTTCTTATCGCTTCTTGCTATTCTTTGGAACTCTGCATTCAGATGCTTATATCTTTCCTTTTCTCCTTGGCTTTTCGCTTCTCTTCTTTTCACAGCTATTTGTAAGGCTTCGCCAGACAGCCATTTTGCTTTTTTGCACTTCTTTTCCATGGGGATGGTCTTGATCCCTGTTTCCTGTACAACGTCACGAACCTCATTCCATAGTTCATCAGGCACTCTATCTATCAGATCTAGGCCCTTAAATCAATTTCTCACTTCCACCATATAATCATAAGGGATTTGATTTAGGTCATACCTGAATGGTCTAATGGTTTTCCCTGCTTTCTTCAATTTAAGTCTGAATTTGGTAATAAGGAGTTCATGATCTGAGCCACAGTCAGCCCCTGGCCTTGTTTTTGTTGACTGTATAGAGCTTCTCCGTCTTTGGCTGCAGAGAATATAATCAATCTGATTTCAGTGTTGACCATCTGGTGATGTCCATGTGTAGAGTCTTCTCTTGTGTTGTTGGAAGAGGGTGTTTGCTATGACCAGTGCATTTTCTTGGCAAAACTCTATTAGTCTTTGCCCTGCTTCATTCTGCATTCCAAGGCCAAATTTGCCTGTTACTCCAGGTGTTTCTTGACTTCCTACTTTTGCATTCCAGTCCCCTATAGTGGAAAGGACATCTTTTTTGGGTGTTAGTTCTAAAAGGTCTTGTAGGTCTTCATAGAACCGTTCAACTTCAGCTTCTTCAGCATTACTGGTTGGGGCATAGATTTGGATAACTGTGATACTGAATGGTTTGCCTTGGAAATGAACAGAGATCATTCTGTCGTTTTTGAGATTGCATCCAAGTACTGCATTTTGGACTCTTCTGTTGACCATGATGGCTACTCCATTTCTTCTGAGGGATTCCTGCCTGCAGTGGTAGATATAATGGTCATCTGAGTTAAATTCACCCATTCCAGTCCATTTTAGTTCGCTGATTCCTAGAATATTGACATTCACTCTTGCCATCTCCTGTTTGACCACTTTCAATTTGCCTTGATTCATGGACTTGACATTCCAGGTTCCTATGCAATATTGCTCTTTACACCATCAGACCTTGCTTCTATCACCAGTCACATCCACAGCTGGGTATTGTTTTTGCTTTGGCTCCATCCCTTCATTCTTTCTGGAGTTATTTCTCCACTGACCTCCAGTAGCATATTGGGCACCTACTGACCTGTGGAGTACCTCTTTCAGTATCCTGTCATTTCGCCTTTCATACTGTTCATGGGGTTCTCAAGGCAAGAATACTGAAGTGGTTTGCCATTCCCTTCTCCCATTGACCACATTCTGTCAGACCTCTCCACCGTGACCCACCCATCTTGGGTTGCCCCACGGGCATGGCTTAGTTTTACTGAGTTAGACAAGGCTGTGGTCCTAGTGTGATTAGATTGACTAGTTTTCTGTGAGTATGGTTTAAGTGTGTCTGCCTTCTGATGCCCTCTTACAACACCTACCATCTTACTTGGGTTTCTCTTACCTTGGGCGTGGAGTATCTCTTCACAGCTGCTCCAGCAAAGCGCAGCCGCTGCTCCTTACCTTGGATGAGGGGTATCTCCTCCCACCGCCCTTCCTGACCTTCAGCGTGGGATGGCTCCTCTAGGCCCTCCTGCGCGTAGACTCCAGGGTAATTTTTAGTATCTGCCTCTGACTTTCGGCACCACAGTGTGAATAAAAAAACTCAGTGTTATGCTGTGCTCAGGCACTATGACAACTGAATGACAGGCTTGCCTTTCAGCTGGGATTCCATTTTCCTAAAGAATAGGAAGTGTTGGCAGAGATAGGACATAAGAGGCAAAATGAACAAACTAAGGGAAAGTGGCACCACCCCCACACACCATATACAAAACAAGCAACACACACATACTCTAAAATTCTAATTGTCCAGCTCTCTTATAAAACTTGTTTGAGACTACTACCATTTTCTTACCATCTACTAATTCTTTGGCCTCCTTTTACCACAATACTTGGACCCCTCACTTAAGGCATTCCAGTCGTCTTGGTGAATACCACAACCCCTTCTCTATCTTGACTCTCCTTAATGTCTCTTCAACATCTGACACTTCTGATATCTTTGATTACCCATTCCCAGAAGAGCCTCCTGATTTTCCTCCCAATATAACCGTTGGTTAGTAGAAGTCCAAGCCACTTCCTTTTTTTAATATTCCAAACAATTTGGTTGCTGGGGTCCAGGCCTGGTGGATCCAGGGAATTCAAAGCGGGGACAGAGTCGGCAAGGAAAAACTTATTTATTTAGAAATATAAAGAGAGATTAGGAAAGAATAGTGTAGTAGGAAAATTAGTGGAGAAAAGAGGCTGAATAACTTGGTTTATGTGGAAAACCAATAAAGTTCCAAGACAAGGAACTTGCACCGTCTACGTAGGCCACCGGTGCCCGCTTATAATAGCAGAGGGTGCCCCGCCTTGGGCTCCCTCTCACATGGGTCTTAGAAGCCAGGGCAAATAAGTAGACTTGGTGAGCCTCCACGTTCCAAGGGATCAGCCTGAAAAGGAGAGGGAGGGAGAGGGAGAAAGAGAGAGAGAAAGAGTCAAAACGGGGGAGGCCAAGCTTGTGCAAAAACCCCATAACTTTATTTTTAAAAGGTGTTTATATACCTATAAGTTTTACATAATGGAAGATACAAAGTCATGCAGGGGCAGCAGTCCTGACCCTTTCTGTATATCTTTTTGTATACAAAAGGTCTCGGGTTATTTACATTATCTTCTGGCCAAGAGGCCTGTTAACACTTTATGGCTCTCTTCCTTAATGAATGTTAATCTCATTTCCCCTGAAGTGTTTTTCTTTAATCTGCATCACCCTCAAAGCACTAAAGTTACATCCCTATAGAACAAAAGTGCAGTGGGTTATAACAAAGAAGGTACTTAACTCAAAGATCTATGTTGCTACTTGTTTTTTTTTTTTTTCTATATACCAACTATATCAACAAATAAAAGATATGAAAATTTGACAGCAAGTATTGGCTCAACAAATGAAACCCTTAATCAGTCCTATTCTAATGATTTTGACTCCTCGGAAGCCCCTACATTCCTAGGATGTTTTGAGTTTCCAGTGCCTCTTAAGGTCGGGAGGCCGCAAACATCACATGCACAGCTGTAAGGGTCCTGCAGGCAGGCTAGAAAGCCATCAGAGGGGTTTTTGGATTGAAACACTCTTATTATGCCCAGGAGACTTATTATCTAAAAGCTCTAAATTAACTTTTTCCAGAAAAAGGTGGTGGGGGGACAGCCCCTGTTAATGTCAGAAAAGTAGGCGAAAAGCACAGTGCAGTAAGGTAGGCAGACTCTGGTTTGGGGGCAGATGCACAAGCAGATCCAGCGAGGCTCCCTTAAGGCCCGACTCGCCTCTACCTGTCGGACCCCTTAGCTTCATGACCTTTGCTGCGGGCGGGACTCCTCGTGCTGGCTCCCGGCACTTGGTGTGTTTTAAGTGTCTATTATTAGTAAATTAAGTGTGAATACACACAAAATACAGTGGCATGATCTTACTCAGAAATCACTTCACAAATCTAAATTTGAAGTTACAAGGCCTACTGTGAGAGGTATGTGACAGGTGTGTCCTGCTTTTCTATCTGGCTTCTGTGTCCCCTTCAGTAATTCTTCTTCATTACTTTTGCTACAAGATTCAGTCTTCAGTTCCAATATCAGTTCATATATGTTCCCTTGGGCTACTGATCCTGCCTTCTAAAGCCAATGATCATTTCCTGCTATGCCTACACAATTGACTTCCCAAACCTAACCTCTCACCTAAGCCTCAGTTCCAATCCCTCCACAGTAATCTCCCACCTAAGTCTCTATTTCAATCCCTCCACAGTTGCCTACAGACCACTTAAACCTTGCTGTCTGCAAACTGAACACACCACCCTCCCTCTGAGTGGCAAACTAGCTTTCCTATTTCTCCTGTATTAAATCTCAGCTCAGTAAAACCCAAGGATTCCATATGCAGAGAAGAAGATACCTCTCCTATTAGATGAACAAATAGGATGTTGAGACAGAGAAAAACAACTGGAGGAGCTTGAAACAAAGAAATCCATCTGAAGGAGATTGGTAGAAAAAGCTAGTTACAATGCGATGGATTGCAAGCTGCTAAACCATTCTAGAACAAGAAACCTCAAAATAAAAGATAGAACTTTGAGCTTTTAGATGCAAACAGGAGCATAGGTTATGGCAGGGTGGGGTGGGTGCTCCCCTGGTGGCTAAGAGGCTAAAGAACCAGCCTGCCAGTTCAGGAAATGTATCAGACACAGGTTCAGTCTCTGGGTCAGGAAGATCCCCTGGAGAAGAGAATGGCAATCCACTCCAGTATTCTTGCCTGGAACATTCCGTGGACAGAGGAGCCTGGCAGACTACTGTCCATGGGGTCACAAAGAGTTGGACATGACTGAGAGACTAACACACACTCAGCAGAGTAGGAAGCTATCTCCTTTATGCCACAGAGCCAAGTGCTATTTATTAGCTACATGCATATCATAGTAATAAGCTGCAAAATATACTTTTAAATTGCATTTAACTTTTATTTATCCCTCTGTAAATTATTTATTCTGTGAATTTCTATAAGCAGTTGTTAATCCCAGGATTAAAATAATGTCTCAAGAAATCTCACTATAGTTAAAGATCATCCGGTGGCACCATGTACAGTCTCATAGATGCACCAGAGTCAGTCTTAAGCAACTTACTACAGGTCCTTGAGTGTCTTCACAGAAGACACGCTATGCATAGGAGATCAGGTGATGTTGGTAACTTCCCTTTGAAAAACCCTTCTAAGATTAGACATCATGATTACTTGCTTTCTGACGTTTTCATCAAACAGAAACATGTGTTCCTCAGAGTCCTAATGAGTATTACCTTGAGGTAAGATAATCATGACTGGATATCACCACTGGATCACAATTTCTGTCCTGAGAAAAGTAATAAAGGTTGAAACTTCCCCTTTAAAAGAGTCTCCCATTCTCTCTGTTAGAACCTAAGCTGTAGGAAGTGGATTTTCTCTGATAAAAAGCTGGACTGGCTCAGGTTACTCATCCAATTCTATATTTGCAAAGATACTGACTCTTCATGTCTTTCCTCAATTTCCATAGTTCCTTTAACCCCTGGTTTCCATTCCTACAACTCTTTTGAAATTTTCTCTTGAAGACTGTTGCTGCTGTTGCTGCTAAGTTGCTTAAAGTCATGTCCAACTCTGTGCGACCCCATAGACAGCAGCCCACCAGGCTCTGCCGTCCCTGGGATTCTCCAGGCAAGAACACTGGAGTGGGTTGCCATCCCCTTCTCCAGTGCAGGAAAGTGAAAAGTTAAAGTGAAGCTGCTCAGTCGTGTCCAACTTTTAGTGACCCCATGGACTGCAACCCACCAGGCTCCTCTGTACATGGGATTTTCCAGGCAAGAGTACTGGAGTGGGGTGCCATTGCCTTCTGTTACTAATAACCAAATTCTTGACTCCAGTACCCTTTTCTCTATCTTCATCTCAGTCAATTTTAATCAATATCTGACCCCGCGAATGTCTTCCTTTTCCTAGAAACTAGTTTTTTGGCAGTTTTATTCTGGCTGATCTGCATTTCTTTAGGATAGTTCCCTTTCAGTTCCTACCTTTTCCACTCAGTAAGAGATTTTCTTTGGTTCTCACTTCTCTCGTTTACAACCCCTAGTTCATAGAGCCCCATTTTCTATCTCTCCCCTCTCATTTTCCCACTTAAACACTTGCAGAAATTTTCTCTTACCACTCCTCTAAAACATGAGTTTACCTGATGGAGATTTAATAGAGCAAATGCACTCTCCATAAAGAAATCTTTGGATCTCTAAAAATTCAACACTGCTCCCAACTACATTTTCTCCATTTGTATTATTAATGGAAGTTAAACACACAATGCTCCAAAATGACAGCTTTCACTCCCAGAATTGCTTAAGAAAATGAGCACATATAGTGCCCTGAGCTCTAAGAGATGTTAATAACAGTGCACCTCTGTACTCCTTTAAGATATTGACAGCAGTTTTCATCAGGGTTCAGGGTAAAAGTTTAAGACATTTTAGTAGGACTATCCTTTTTCCATTGGCCAGGACAGTTGCAGACTCTGCTTATGTCTTCCCTGGATTCACCCAGATAATAATGAACTAACACTATGATAAAGCAGGAATATACAAGAGCTTACCCCTAATAATTAAGATCTGAGCAACGCCTTGGCGGTATAACTTGAAGGGAAACCTAGTTATTTAATACAATTAGATAGAAAAAAATGCAAGTCATAGTCAACCATGCTGCTGCTGCTGCTGCTAAGTTGCTTCAGTCGTGTCCAACTCTGTGCAACCCCATAGACGGCAGCCCACCAGGCTCCCCCATCCCTGGGATTCTCCAGGCAAGAACACTGGAGTGGGTTGCCATTTCCTTCTCCAACGCATGAAAGTGAAAAGTGAAAGTGAAGTCACTCAGTCATGTCCAACTCTTAGTGACCCCATGGACTGCAGCCCACCAGGCTCCTCCGTCCATGGGATTTTCCAGGCAAGAGTACTGGAGTGGGTGCCATTGCCTTCTCCGTAGTCAACCATAGATCTAGCCTTAGTTTCAGTTCTAAGTCATCAACAGTCCTAAACCCAGAAGCAAAGATTACATGACTGACCCTACCAGAGAACTTCAGTGTAGCCTAGTCCCGATGCAATCTTGAATTCAGCCAAAGTTAGCAGCAATGGGCCCCCTCTTAAAAGAGCCTTTAACAGTCACCATCATTTCCCTTAACGCTATTGCATTGGCTCATTGTGTACTTCATTTAGGAAGTCTTTGCTTGGGCCATGAATATCTTTCATCACTCCCAGTAGTTGCTTCTATTTTTCCTTTTCAGACCTGCAAGTGTTCACTTGGGACTTGAATAATTTCATGCTCAGGACATGTATAAGATGAAGTGGACTTCTGGACAAAGGACTGGCTCCTAGAACCCCAAAATTCTGTGGGTGATCATACCAAAGTTTTAATCTTCAAAGTCATGAGGACCAAACATTTTATAGCTAAACAATTGGTGTTCCTACACCATAAGATCTTCTTAGTAAGTGACACTTTGACCAAAATGGGTTATTATTTAATCCCATGAGCTCCTACAATTTATGCTTTCAGACTAGGACTTCTGGGTTCTGGCTCATTTACAAACATTCACGATTTATGCTCTTATGATGATCCATTTATCGTCAACATGTTTCCATCAGAAAAAAAATGCTCTAAATCTACATTTTAAAATGTGTCTACCATTGCAGCATTATTCACAAGAGATAAAAGGTAGAAACAATTCAATGTCCATCTATGGATGAATGAATAAAAAAATGTGATCTATACATACTATACATACTATTATTCAGCCTTAAAAGGTGTGAGAATTATGACATGCTGCAACATGGATGAAACTTTAGGACACTGTGCCCAGAGAAATAAGCCAGTCACAAAAAAAGACAGCTACTGTATGATTCTACTTATATGACTCACCTGGAGTAGTCAAACTCAGAGACAGAAAGAGTAGTGGCTGCCAGGGGCTGGCGGAGAGCAAATTGAGTGATATTGTTTAAAGAGTAGGAGTTTCCATTTTGTAAAATGAAAACTTCTCTGGAGAAGGATGGTGGTGATGTTTTCAATACAATATGAATGTGCTTAATACCCCTGAACTACAAACTTTGAAATAGTAAAGATGGTAAAATTTTACGTTATGTGTATTTCACCACAATGAAAACATTGGAGGAAAAATGACTCTGGTAATGTATCACTATCTTAGGACAAGTGTGTATTTTTCCTTCCCACTGCAATGTTTTCTCATATTTTACATATGTTTTTTCCTCATATTTCACATATGCTTTCTCATATCTCATATATCTCATATTTTATGAGCAAACATTGCATCCTCTCAGACACCCCTATTCACACTGAGTACACCCAGGTTCTGATTTCAAATATAATAATTTCAGTCATGGATTATAGTTAATTCCAAGTGGTACAGATTGAAGAATGACTTACCAAGCCTTCAGATACAAAGACAAGCAACAGAGTTTTAAATAACCCAAGCTGGTGATAATTTGCCCACCTGGTGTTTATATTTACTCACCTCACTGAGTAGCCATCTGTCTTTTGTCTAGTGAACTTCAGTCTCATTAACCCTCTTAGCAACAGATACGATCACAGCCAGCTTTGAGTGAAAGGTGTTCCAAATTTTACAAAGCACTACAGAGCAGTCTGAGTCCAGACCATGCTTCTAAGACACTCTACTATACAAATGCCTTGATGAAACATAAAAGCACTTTTAAAATTATACTTTATATTATCAGCAACATATTCCTATTCATTATAATTATTATATTACAAAGACTGCTGCTGCTGCTAAGTCACTTAAGTCGTGTCCAACTCTGTGCGACCCCATAGACAGCAGCCCACCAGGCTACCCCTGGGATTCTCCAGGCAAGAACACTGGAGTGGGTTGCCATTTCCTTCTCCAATGCATGAAAGTGAAGTCACTCAGTCATGTCCAACTCTTAGCGACCCCATGGACTGCAGCCCACCAGGCTCCTCCGTCCATGGGATTTTCCAGGCAAGAGTACTGGCATGGGTTTGCCATTGCCTTCTCCGATCACAAAGACTGGAGTCACTAAATCTATCTAAAGAGCAAAATCTGGGATCATTAACAGTATAGTCTCATAAGGAAAATGTGTGAGTCAAATTTAAAAAGCCAAGAGAAATGAAAAAACCAGCAAACTAATTCCTTTACAGTAGGAGGACCCCTCATGGATCACAGCCCTGTCATGGCAAAGCAGCTTGTGTAACTCAATGAAGCTATGAGTCATGCCATGCAGGGCCACTCAAGAGGGACAGGTCATAGTGAAGAGTTCTGACAAAAAGTGGTCCACTGGAGGAGGAAATGGCAAACCACTTCAGTATTCTAGCTGCAAGAATCCCATGAAGATTATGAAAAGGCAAAAAGATATGATACCAGAAGATGAGCACCCAGGTCAGAAGGTGTCTAATACGCTACTGGAGAAGAGCAGAGGGCAATTACTAATAGATCCAGGAGAAGCTGGGCCAAAGTGCAAATGATGCTCAGTCTGATGGTGAAAGTCAAGTCCAATGCTATAAAGAACAATATTGCATAGGAACCTGGAATGTTAGGTCTATGAATCAAGGCAAATTGGACATGGTCAAGCAGAAGATGGCAAGAGTAAACATCAATATCTTAGGAATCAGTGAACTAAAATGGGACAGGAATGGGCAAGTTTAATTCAGATGTCCATTAAGACTACTACTGTGAGCAAGAATCCTTTTAGAAGAAATGGAGGAGCTCTCATAGTCAACAAAAGACTCTGAAATGCAGTACTTGGGTGCAATCTCAAAGACAACAAAATGATCTCTGGTCTTTTCTAAGGCACACCATTCAATATCACAGTAATCCAAGTTTATACGCCAGCCAGTAATGGTGAAAAAGCTGAAGTTGAACAGTCCTATGAAGATTTACAAGACCTTCTAGAACTAACACCAAAAAAAAAAAAAAAAAGTCCTTTTCATCATAGGGGACCGGAATGCAAAAGCAGGAAGTCAACAGACATGTGGAGTAACAGGCAAGTTTGGCCTTGGAGTTCAAAATGAAGCAGGGAAAAGACTAACAGTTTTGTCAAGAGAGCACACCGATCATAGCAAACACCCGCTTCCAACAACACAAGAGATGACTCTACACATGAGCATCACCAGATGGTCAATACTACATCAGATTGATTATGTTCTTTTCAGTTGAAAACGGAAAAGCTCTATACCATCAGCAAAAACAAGACCTGGACCTGACAGTGACTCGGATCATGAACTCCTTATCACAAAATTGCAGAAAGTAGGGAAAACCACTAGGCAATTAAGGTATGACCTAAATCAAATCCCTTATGATTATACAGTGGAGGTGATAAATAGATTCAAGGGATCATATCTGGTACACAGAGTGCCTGAAAAACTATGGATAGAGGTTCATAACATCGTAGAGGAGGCAGTGACCAAAACTATTCCAAAGAGAAAGAAATGCAAGAAAGCAAAGTGGTTGTTTAAGGAAGCTTTAAAAATAGCTGAGAGATACGAAAGGCAAGAGAGAAAGGAAAAGATATACTCAACTGAATGCAGAGTTCCAGAGACTAGCAAGAAGAGATTAAAAGGCCTTCTTAAGTGAACCATGCAAAGAAAAAAAGAAAAGGAATAGAATGGGAAAGACTAGAGATGTCTTCAAGAAACTGGGGATATCAAGGGAACATTTAATGCAAGGATGGACATGATAAAGGACAGAAATGATAAGGACCTGACAGAAGCAGAAGAGATTAAGAAGAGGTGGCAAGACTACACAGCAGAACTATACACAAAAAAAGGTCTTAGACCCAGATAACCACGATGGCATGGTCACCCACCTAGTGCCAGACATCCTGGAGTGAGAAGTGGGCCTTAGAAAGTATACTATGAAAAAAGCTAGTGATGGAATTCCAGCTGAGCTATTTCAAATCCTAAAAGATGATGCTGTTAAAGTGCTGCACTCAATAATATGTCAACAAATTTAGAAAAATCAGCAGTGGCTGCAGGACTGGAACAGGTCAGTTTTGATTCCAATTTCAAATAAGGGCAGTACCAAAGAATGTTCAAACTATCACACAATTGGGCTCATTTCACATGCTAGCAAGGTTATGCTCAAAATCCTTCAAGTCAGGCTTCAGCAATAAGTGAACCAAGGATTTCCAAATGCTCAAGCTGGGTTTAGAAAAAGCAGAGAAACCAGAAATCAAATTGCCAACATCTATTGGATCATAGAAAAAGCAAGGGAATTCCAGAAAAACATCTACAATTGCTTCAGTGACTACACTAAAGCCTTTGACTGTGTGGACCACAACAAATTGCGGAAAATTCTTAATGAGATGGGCGTACCAGACCACCTTACCTGTCTTCTGAGAAACATGTATGCAGATCAACAAGCAACAGTTTGAACAGGACATGCAATAACTAACTGGTTCAAAATTGGGAAAGGTGTATGACAAGGCTTTATATGGTTACCCTGCTTATTTAACTTATATGAAGAGTACATCTTGCAAAATGGGGGGCTGGATGAATCACAAGCCGGACAAGTTGGGATCAAGATTCCCAGGAGAAATATCAACAACCTCAGATACACAGATGATACCACTGTAAGTGACAGAAAGTGAAGAGGAACTAAAGAGCCTCTTGATGAGGGTGAAAGAGGAGAGTAAAAAAGCTGGCTTAAAAACCAACACTCAAAACACGAAGATCATGGCATGTGGTCCCATCACTTTATGGAAAATAGAAGGGCAGAAAGTGGAAACAGTGACAGACTTTATTTTCTTGGGCTCCAAAATCACTGCAGATGGTGACTGCAGCCATGAAATTAAAAGATGCTTGCCCTTCAGAAAGAGAGGTATGACAACCTATACAGTATATTAAAAGGCAAAGACATCACGTTGCCGACAAAGTCCCTATAGTCAAAGCTATGGTTTTCCAATAGTCATATATGGATATGAGAGTTGGACCATAAAGAAAGCTGAGCACTGAAGAACCGATGCTTTCGAATCGTGGTGCTGGAGAAGATTCTTGAGAGTCCCTTGGACAGAAAGGAGATCAAATCAGTCAATCCTAAAGGAAATCAACTCTGAATATTCATTGGAAGGACTGATGCTGAAGCTGAAGCTCCAGTACTTTGGCACCTGATGCAAACAGCTGACTCATTGGAAAAGATGCTGGTTTTGGGAAAGACTGTGCTGAAGAATTGATGCTTTTGAACTGGGGTGTTGGAGAAGACTCTTGAGAGTCCCTTGGACTGCAAGGAGATCAAACCAGTCCATTCTGAAGGAGATCAGCCTGGGATTTCTTTGGAAGGAATGATGCTAAAGCTGAAACTCCAGTACTTCGGCCACCTCATGCGAAGAGTTGACTCATTGGAAAAGACTCTGATGCTGGGAGGGATTGGGGGCAGGAGGAGAAGGGGACGACAGAGGATGAGATGGCTGGATGGCATCACTGACTCGATGGGCGTGAGCCTGAGTGAACTCCGGGAGATGGTGATGGACAGGGAGGCCTGGTGTGCTGCAATTCATGGGGTCGCAAAGAGTCGGACACGACTGAGCGACTGAACTGAACCAAACAATCCAGATAGCATAGAAGTACACAAAATATAAACTGATAAAAGGAAAGAAGCCATTTACTGAAAATTTAACATAGCTTTTAACAAGTGGATCAAGGAGATGAAACAATTTCAAGACCAGGCTCCTCCGTCCATGGGATTTTCCAGGCAAGAATACTAGAGTGGGTTGCCATTTCCTTCTCTAGGGGATCTTCCCCACCCAGGGACTGAACCGGGTCTCCCGCATTGTAGGCAGACGGTTTACTGTCTGAGCCACCAGGGAAGTCCAGTAATAGGCATAGGCTATGGTTTTTCCAGTAGTCATGTATAGATGTGAGAGTTGGACTGTGAAGAAAGCTGAGCGCCAAAGAATTGATGCCTGTGAACTGTGGGTTGCAAAGAGTCAGACATGACTGAGTGACTGAATTGAATAGGCATAATTAAGCTGGACTTTATACAGAGAATGCACACTTTTCCACAACATTCACAGAATATTAAAATTGACTTTATTGGTTTTAATAAAGTAGCATTTTTACTCATCCACCCCATAGAATATATTCTTTTCACATCCATCGTGAAACTCAGGATGTTAATATTCTTCAATCCTTAAAAGATCTTTGTCCTGAAGACAGTATTTTGCTGCCGTCCATAGGGTCGCACAGAGTCGGACACGACTGAAGTGACTTAGCATGCAGGCATGCATTGGAGAAGGAAATGGCAACCCACCCCAGTGTTCTTGCCTGGAGAATCCCAGGGACAGAGGAGCCTGGTGGGCTGCTGTCTATGGGGTCGCACAGAGTTGGACACTACTGACGCGACTCAGCAGCAGCAGCAGCAGCATAAGACTCTTACAGACCACATGTAAACAAAACTCACAAAAATCTCTTTACACACTGTATCTGGCTATACTAGACTGAATAAAGTTCTCAAAATATGTTCCAATCATGACTCCTGAAGTTGTGAATGTTACTTTATGTGGCAAAAGTTTCTATGCAGATGTGAGAAAAGATCTTGTGATATAAAGATTATCTTGGATTATCCAGGTGGACCTTAAATGCAATCACAGATGTTTTTATAAGAGGGAATTAGGAGGAAATTTTACTCCAGAAGAGAAGAAACCAATAGGACCCTCGGGGCAGACTTTGAAGCAGTGCAGCCAGAAGTCAAGGAACGCCAGCAGCCACTGGAGCTAGACAAGACAAAGTATCCTCTTTGACTTCCAGAGGGAACGTGGCCCTGCTGATACCTTGGCTTCAGTCCAGTGACAGTGATGTCAGACTTCTGGCTTCCAGAATTGTCAAGGAATAAAACTATGCTGTTTTAAGCTATCAGTGTGTGCTTTAAGTCACCTGCAACAGGAAATGAACACACTGACCTTCTGAATTAGGTATCCACCTAATTCCTCTCTTTGAGATTCTCAATGTATCAGCAATGATACTATCACTTTCCTTGTCACCCAATCACCATGAATGTCTCTCCTTCTTTATAACCAACGTTTGGTGTGGGGAGAGAAATAGAGTGAATTTATATCCTATCTCTTTCTTTTTGGGTGAATAAATTAAATTTTTAAAAATCTCCATAAGAGAGAACTACATTATCATTTAAAAATGAAATCACCTCAGTTTGTATTCTTGTCCTTCCCTGGTGAGACTGCCAAAAATAAAGAGAAAGTATCTTAGCAACCTAAAGACAGTGGCGATAAAAAAAATGCAAGAAAAGCACAGTGCTTTAGCCAAATCTGTAAAACAATTTCTTACATCTCTTTTTTTTAACCAAAACTTTAGGTTGGTAATACATTTTTCACTATAATTTTATTTTCATTGATATTCTTGATGGAAAAGTGATACACTCTGTAGATGTAGAGGGTATAATAAAGTCATTTTTATGTCCTAAGACTCAAGAACCACACAGTCTAATGTAGTACTTCTTTAAAGATTTCCCCCAACTTGATTTACATGGGCATTAACGTTCAAAAGATTCAAGCTGGTGACTTCAATAAAAAAGTAGACCCTGTACTCCCTTCAATAATTAACCAAGAGGGACATAAAACAAACTTTCTTTTGATGCCAGTATTCACTGTAAGATCTAGTTTGGGTCAGCTCAGTGAATGTATCTATGTTTACATTTTTCTTCCTCAATTGTTAAGAGCACTCTCACTGCTATAACGTAAACAGAAAGTAGACTCTGTGGATTAGTCACAGTCTAACCAGAAAAACAGAAATCATTTCCAGTGTTCACAGTAGAAGGAATGGAAAATACACAGTTCATGGGAATGGTGAGGCTAAGAGTTAAAACAGCCACTGTAATTAACCCTGGCGATGGGCAACAACAGGAGGTTTATCATTCTTAAACTGTAGGGACAATGGTAAAATGAGCAATACCTGGAACCAAGAGGCCAGGATGCCCCAGCGGAAACTGGGGTGGGTCTGGACACAGTAGAGGCTGGGCCCACAAAGGAGATAAAAACGACTAGAAGGCATGCAAAGCTGAGAGGAGCAAGGGGTGGTCTTGATTTCTTTTGCCTCCAAATCCACTTGTTACCCTGCCCTCCAGTCTTTCACCATTGACTTGAGCCTGCCTCCCCTTGACTTAATCCTACCAGAAGTCAGCTAACACTGGAGCCTGGAAAAGTCACCTGCAGGGGATCACTTGACCACCGGAGCAGAAGGGAGAGGAGAGAACAGCACTGCTGGCAATCAGGCCCAGCACAACTCTGGTAAAATGATTTTGTAACATTAGACAGTGTAAAATATCATTTAATTCAACCCCTCATTTTACAGAGAGGAAATGGGGTCCAGGGAGATTAAATCATTTACCCAAATGCAAGCTTTTAAATCCCAGCACACAGTGTGCTTTTATTAGGATCTACTATTTACTATAAAACTGTCTTCTGTTTAATTGAGGCCACATGGTGAAGAGCTTGGTAGCTGGGCCAATTTCCTATTCATCCCTAGTATCTGATTCAGCACCCACTGCACAGAAAACACTCAAGAAAATATTTACCAAACTAATAGAAATTAAAAGAGAAACCATAGCCCATCGGCCAATTTAAAGTGGCTTTAAGTATTTTCCAATATGGGTTACTGTGCAAGATAAACAAAAGAGACTGCCAAAGCCACACCTCTTATAGGTTTTAAAGAAAGCACACATTCTCATTGGGCTGTGATGGTTTAAGCTCTCTGTCATTCAAAACAAGGGCAAGGATATGATCTCTGAACTACCAAACTGACCTGAAATTAGTGATAAACAAGGATGTCAGCAATGAAAAAGTGTATAGATTGTGTAGGACAGAGATTTACAAATAGAAAAACTAATAAACATTTATGCGGTCATGTGTGTGAGGCGCTGCCTTGAGTGTTTCCCTCACAGCCATGACCACGGAGTAGAAAAGAAAATGTAGGGAAAAATATGTCCCAAGAGGGATATTTAAACAGCATGGTGGGTGGTGGGGGAGCGATGAGTAATTGTGCTGTTAGTAGTGGTTTGGAAACAGAAGAGACGAATCTGCTAGAGATATTCTGATTCCTTCTGTTACTGTTCCTCTTTAAAGCTAATGCTGGAAATAGGAAGGAAGCAGGAGGCGAGCAGAGAGGAAGGATAGAGAGAGGAGAGGAGAGGAGAAACCAAGGAAGGGTAGACACTGGAGAGAATGCAAGTTGAAAACCCATTTCCTGCCTTTGGCCAAACAGTAATAAACATATTTAAGAACTCATTTTGCTGGGAACCCAAGTTAGGTCAAATGAGTGAAACTCCAGCACTATCTAAAATATTAAACTTGTTCCCTTCTTTATTCATAAAACCATGCATTGAATCAACATACTAACACCCGACAAAAGTCAAAGAAACTACAGTTCAGTATTTAGGGAAAAAGAAAATACTATTTAATTTGAAGTGAAGAGAACTGGAAAGATAAAGAGAGGATGGCTAAATAAAAAGGGTTTTCCTTGAAATTACAATTATTGGGGGATTTTTTTTTAGAAAACATTCCAGGCATTGGAAGAGAATTTCTGATCCTCAGATCAGTCATCAGTCACCTACCACTGACTACTTATTTAGGGGTGAGAGGAAAGGAGATCAAACACGTCAAACACGTAAGAAAGAAGAAGGAGAAGGTAAGGGAGGGGAGGAACTATTCTGTTTCAACTGAACTATGCTAAGTAAAGTTCTGTTCAAAATTGTTACAAGAAGTCACATTAGGGATAGATGTAATGGTAGGTTTGCCCTTCTGTAAACAATTTTAAAATATTAAATTTTTTTTAAATTTAGGATCTTTTTCTAGGTTACTGAAATAAAATGAAATTGTAGGTAGTTGATATGTTAAATAACTTTGTTTTCAACAACTGATGTTAGTGGATTTAGATCAGGAGAATATACATAATGGATTTAAGCTGAAAAAAATTAATATCAGACCTCAAAGTAAGCGGAGTGTGTGCTCAGTAGTATCTGACTCTGTGACCTCATGCACTGTAGCCCACCAGTCCCCTCTGCATGGAATTTACCAGGCAAGAATTAAGTGGGCTGCCATTTCCTTCTCCAGGGGATCTTCCTGACCCAGGGATCAAACTCAAGCCTCTTGTTGGCAGGCAGATTCTTTACCACTGAGCCACCTGGGAAGCCCAAAGATGAGTAACTTAAGGTAATTTCAGCTACATCAGGGTTTTCCCTTTCTTTTCTTATTAATAAAACTATAATTAATTGTGTTACCCTGCAAATAAGTAAATAAACGGAAAATTCAGGACAGGAAATTCAAAATGCATAAAACAGGATAAATTCAATTTAAAAAGTCATGTTCCTTATTTTACTTGAGTGCTGGCCAAAAGATATCATTTCTTAGAAGAAAGGCAATATCAGAATTTAAACATTTTACAGTCTGTATTAGAAAGATACATCATCATCTATCTAGTTTGCTTGCCAAAAATATTCTACATATAATCATGAAGAAATAGGCAAATCCAAGTTAAGAACAATCTGTGAATGGAATAACTTGGACTCTGTTAACATAAAAACATAAAGGAAATTACAAAAGCAGAGAAATTGTTCTTCCTCTCTTACATGCATAGGGTAGGACTGTACTTCCCAGGCCCTGGGGGTGGGTGGGGTCAGGTGGACTAATTCCAGCTGAAGATAGTGGTGAGTGATGCGTAAATACTCTGAACCAGAGTATTTAACTTGAATGAGAAATCCACCATTTTCTCTTTTCTTCAGCACAGCAGAGGAGCAATTTTCTAGGTAATAGCCAAGGACGGGGGAGCCTCGTGGGCTGCCGTCTATGGGGTCGCACAGAGTCGGACACGACCGAAGCGACTTAGCAGCAGCAGCAGCAACAGCTGCCCTATAAAATTAGTTTCTGAATGATCACCATAGGTAGAGATTTCCTACCTACCCATGAAGGGTAGTATGAGCAAGCATGAGCACCGGGACAAGCAAGAAATACACACTTGTTATTTAAGCACTGAGATTTATGGATTTCTATTTTTTCTACCAGAGAATTAGCTAGCCTATCCTGACAGATAAATTATTCAGATTGAAAAATATACTTGTGAAAGGTGTGTGCTTCAGTCATTTGGCACCTTATACAGCAAGGGAATGGCTGCTGCATGTATTGCTTAAATGTTCAACCCAAAACTTCCGGTTTAGATGAACTCCTGAGTTCATTGTTCATTAACAACATTATAAGCTGCATATTTGTATAACTGTCTTTCTGTAAGCAAGATATTTCTACAGTTCTTTATAGAATTATACTAACATTATATAGATCATTCTTCATTTCTCTTTAGAACTTCCCTGGCAGAAGGCTTGAGACTTTGCTTCCCAATGCAAGGGGTACAAGTTCGAGCCCTGGTCTGGGAGCAAAATACCTCCCACATTCCTCGGCGCCAAAATACCAAAACATTAAAATAAGAAAAGCAATACTGTAGTAAATTCAATAGAGATTTTTTATTTATCTCTATTGGTTCTGAGCAAATGAAGTAAGAAAGAGTTACTAGGAGAACACACAAATATAGTCTTTTGAAAGGAAAAGGAAAAGTTCTGTTTTGCAGTAACATTAGTCCCTTTGCCAGTTAAATGAAGATAAATTATTAAAATTTAATCTTAGGGAATCCAAGGACTAGAAGCTAATGGACAACATGTGGCTAAAGAATACATTAGCTGAACTTTATTCAAGGAGTTGCCACCATTAACTGTGTGATTGTAGACAAATTACTCAACTATGCTGAATATATGTCCATATATGTTCAAGTTTACTGCAGGCCAACCAGGCCTAAAAGAAAAACCAAACTCTTGTCAATCCTTTTGCTTAAAGAATAAAATACCATATGTGGATTTTATTTATACCTCCACTTTTTTTCAAAAAGGATTTAAAGCAGATTCCATAGTATTATTTAACACGGGAAAAAACTCTCAAGTAAACCCATCTAGCTTAGTCTACAGACAGATTCTAAGAATACCAAAATTAGACATTATTTTTATCTCTAAATTTCAAGGCAGTTGTTAAGAGCTGTGATTAAACTACCGAAGTAAGGAATCTTAGAGCAATAACGAATATTGACTACAAATTAAGCTGATGCTCACATATTCTGTCTGGTGATTTGAGAGCCCACTTCTCCTTGTACACTATAATTCGGTGGAAAAAATAGCATACACAAAGCAAGTACTTCAGAATAAGGAAAATTCAGACTTAAAATGAGCTGTCGATGTAATGTGTCGTGTTAGAGAGGAATAATGATGAAAATATACCTTAAGGGCTAAGTACACTTTTTCTGTTAAAGAATACTACAAAGGAGAGGGCTTCAGGGATAACAATTTTGTCAAAATGGCCAAATCAATGATGCTTACAGGAGTTTTCTGTTCTTGACATCTGAGTCTTATTATAATGCTCTATTTCCTGTATTTCTTTGCCTAAATAGAATCTTGCTTCAGGCAACTTTTTGTCTGAACTTCTATGTGTAAAACCAGGGACTTTTTTTTATCAGATTGCCTCTCACTGGCTACTTAATGATAACAAAGCAATGAAATAGACTGATGCCCTGGGTTGTGCAACGGATTGTCCCAGCCTATCAGTTAGTTACCGGCTCCCCTGGTGGCTCACATGGTAAAGAGACTGCCTGCAATGCGGGACACCCAGGTCCAATCCCTGGGTCGGGAAGACCCCCTGGAGAAGGAAATGGCAACCCACTCCAGTATCCTTGCCTGGAAAATCCTATGGTCAGAGGAGCCTGGCAGTCTACAGTCCATGGGGTTGCAAAGAGTCGGACACGACCGAACAACTTCACTATCACTATCACTTAACTGAGAATGAAGAAAATGTGGTTTTCAATCTTTGTTCTGATACAGCTATGTGGCCGTGAGCAAATTGCCTGGAGATATTTGATAGGCAGAAGAGAATGTACAGTTTCTTTTAACTTCTTGAGAATTAGTTTTAGCCTTCTTCTTTGATAACTTGCTCAGTGACTCATAAATACCACAGAATTATTTACTCTTGACACAATTCCTTAAATGAGTGACATTTTCTGTATTCAGTTATTATAAGCTCAACAAAAATTTACTGAGGGTCTTTTGAATTGTGGATACTGTGTTGGAACAAACTATTTTAAATGATGTGCGTGTGCAAAGTCCTTTCAGTCACATCCGACTCTGTGCAACCCTACAGACTGTAGCCCACCAGGCTCCTCTGTCCATGGGATTCTCCAGGCAAGAATACTGGAGTGAGTTTTCATTCCCTTCTCCAGGGAATCTTCCTGATCCAGGAACTGAACCTGTGTCTCCTACATTTACTTCATAAAATAAGATATATGATATTCAATTCATTAGCCATCAGTTCAGTTCAGTTCAGTTCAGTCGCTCAGTCGTGTCCGACTCTTTGCCACCCCATAATTCACAGCACGCCAGGCCTCCCTGTCCATCACCAACTCCCGGAGTTCACTCCGACTCACGTCCATCGAGTCAGTGATGCCATCCAGCCATCTCATCCTCTGTTGTCCCCTTCTCCTCCTGCCTCCAACCCCTCCCAGCATCAGAGTCTTTTCCAATGAGTCAACTCTTCACATGAGGTGGCCAAAGTACTGGAGTTTCAGCTTCAGCATCATTCCTTCCAAAGAAATCCCAGGGTTGATCTCCTCTAGAATGGACTGGTTGGATCTCCTTGCAGTCCAAGGGACTCTCAAGAGTCTTCTTCAACACCACAGCTCAAAAGCATCAATTCTTCGGTGCTCAGCTTTCTTCACAGTCCAACTCTCACATCCATACATGACCACTGGAAACACCATAGCCTTGACTAGATGGACCTTTGTTGGCAAAGTAATGTCTCTGCTTTTGAATATGCTATCTAGGTTGGTCATAACCTTTCTTCCAAGGAGTAAGTGTCTTTTAATTTCATGGCTGCAGTCACCATCCACAGTGATTTTGGAGTCCAAAAAAATAAAGTCTGACACTGTTTCCACTGTTTCCCCATCTATTTCCCATGAAGTGATGGGCAAATCAAAAACAAAATGAGGTATCACTATATATCTACTAGATTGTCTAATATTTTAAAGCTGCCTATATTGAGAATTGGGAAGGATGTAGAGCAACTGGAACATTCATACACTGCTGATGGGAGAGAAAATTGTGCATCAGTTATGAAGCTAAACATACACTTGTCATGTTACCCCAAAATACTACTAAGTGTTCACCAAGAGAAAACAACTGCCCAAACAAAGACTTGTACGTGAATGTTTACAGTAGCTTTATTCAAAACAGCTGAAAACTGGACACAAATATACAAGTAAACTGATAAACAAATTATGTTGTATCAATTAGTAGAATACTATTGAGCAGTCAAAAGGAATGAACTGATGATATACTCATTGACATGAATGAATCTCAAAATCATTATCCTAAGTTGGTGAAGCCAGACACAATTAAATATGTACAATATGATTTTACTTGCATGAAATTTTATAATGGAAAATCTAACCTATAATGACAGAAAACAGATTAGGGGTTGCCTGAGTTCAGGAGTGGAAGAGGATTGACTGTAAAAATGCACAAGGAAATTCACTAGAGTGATGGGAATATTCTATATCCTGTTTGGCAAAATGGTTACAAGAATGTATGTCTTTTTCAAAACTCAGAGCATACACTTAAAATATGGACTGCCAGATTGCCAGGATCTTCTAAGGGAATAAACAACCCTTGGGGTAAAGCTACAGGAACTTCAATATAGAGACCACCAGTAATATAAGAGGAATTTTCAGAACCCATGAAATCAACCTACAAGAGAAAGAGAACGCTTTTATCATTTAAGTCTAAAGAGCAGAAGCCTGTTTAAAGGACACCAGTCAAGAATTTGAAAGAGAAACATTTTTTAGACATTCAAATGCCAGAGATACCAAAATCCATTTGGCAAAATGAAGAGAATAAAGGGGTCAAAGAAGAGAGAAGAAGCCAAGTCTTCCCTTTGCCTCCTAGACCTCCAGTGCCCACCGATTTTCCTGGAAAACTTCAAGTACTGAATCAAGACCCTAAGAGTCTATTACCTATAATCGTCATGAAAGTTGTTGCAAATACCTTTTGGTAATGAGGGAACATTTTCCTACCGAAGAAATTTTAAGGGGAAAAACGAGAAATAAAAATAAAGCTGTATTTTAATTAGTGTTTGTTATGCCAAGGTGATTTCAAAACAAACAAGGTCACCACCAACTATCCCCTGCCCCCCAAACTCCTCTTCTCTGGCTCCAATCAGATTGCCTAGAAAATCTTGAAGCTTCCATCAGTTATAACAGACAATAGAGTCATTTTGCTAAAATGCAGATGCTGTTGTTCCTTTTTTTGAAATGTGTGTAACTATTAAAAATTAAAATGGTAAAGAGAGAAGCTTAATAAGAGCATATGAAATGGTGTGCATGATTTAGGCTGCAAGTAACAGCTGACAGTGTTAACAGAGTTAGCCTTTTTTTGTTCCACTGTGTACAAAATGTAAAGAAGGATCAAAGTTCTGCCCAGAGACAGTGAAGACTCGACATTACTACATTCAGACTGGAGTCTATCCTCTGAGAAGAGAGAGGAAGGAAGAATGGATTGAGAGAATTGGTAGAGAGAAGTCATTGAAAACAAAAAAAGAGGGGGGAAAAGGGGTGGGTGGAATTCCCAGATTCCTGATAGAGACTCTATTTGGGCTGGCTGGTAACATGAGAAAAGTTTAAAAATGTTTGTACCATCCTCTAGATCCCAAATACAACTCTTGAGAGATGCCAAATTGACTGATAGAAGTCTAGATGATATGCAGTCCCCGTAATATTGATCCCAGGTCCTATGCCTCCTGCCTTGAGGACGAGATCATTGGATCTTGAAAAATGAATTATGAATAATTTAACCACCAATCACCATGTTTGACTGTGAATATTTTTATTATAACTGGAATCAGTGAAGAGGTTGCCTCTCTCAAATCTTATCAGCAGACACAAAAAGATGTCAGTTGGTGGCTTACCAGAAAAGTAACTAGAGAGCATATGAACCAACATAGAAACCTACCACAAACGGAATATGGCATGACAATAATTTCAGAGTTTGTTGTGTTTTACATTTCATTTTTTAGCATTATTTTTAATCTTATCCTCACCCATAAATATATGGGAAGTATACAAATGAGACATAATAAAGCAAGTACACAAAGTCACATTATACTTAAAATAGAAAATTATTTCAAAAGGAATTTCTAAAAGGGAAATAGATCTTTTAACTAGGGTATGGAAAAATGAACAAACAAACAAATGTAGTTTTCCCTCTAGCTGAATCAGGGAAGAGTTATGGTGCCTGATAACCACTGGGTTAGGTTCCAATCCTTTAACCAGTCCATGACCAGCTACTTTGGCTCCCCTGCCAAGAACTGAGGAAAACAGTTTGAGCTAAAGGTGAGCCTGAGCTATGGCTTGAACCATGATCAGCATAAATGGAAAACCACATAGTTCTCAGTTTCCTCTGGAACTTGTAATTCCCCAATTACACAGGGCAAAGTAGGGTTGGAGCTAGACCTTGATCATTAAAAGTAAGATAAAGGTGCAGGTATGGCAATTCCCCACAAGGGAAGTAAGACCAAAAGTATACATGATTTATTTTCAGTTTCCCCATTTAATTTGTGAGGGGGAGGGGGAAGGGGGTTCATTAAACTCATCAGATTGGTCTTATTTTTCCCTAGAACTGATTAATGGAGAAAATTTAGAGGTTTTCTAGTAGGACACACCCCATACCAAAAAACGTTCTCTGATTTTTACATTAAATTTCAAAACATACACATAGCCCTTTTATGGTCTTCTTACTCTGACTGATGCTACTATTTCACATTTTCAATCATCAAGTCCATGGGTTCTTCCTTTTAGATAATTCACATTTTGGTTGCAGCATGTTTCACATTATTCAATTACCATTTTTTTCTACCTTTGTAGTGGGGACACTCAAGCCCAGGGAAGCCTCACTCATACAAAAATTCACTAAGGACCCTGCTGTCCTGTGTTTCTCACAATATCTGGGTCAGGTCCCAGCAAAGCAAGGTCGTGAGAATGTGACCGCCTTCCATGTTGCTCTTTCTCTGGCCCTTAGGGAAATGTAGGTCCTTTTGGAAAGTGGAGAGTGAAAAAGCTGGCTTAAAGCTCAACATTCAGAAAACGAAGATCATGGCATCTGGTCCCATCACTTCATGGGAAATAGATGGGGAAACAGTAGAAACAGTGTCAGACTTTATTTTTTTGGGCTCCAAAATCACTGCAGATGGNATGAAGATCATGGCATCCGGTCCCATCACTTCATGGGAAATAGATGGAGAAACAGTGGAAACAGTGTCAGACTTTATTTTTGGGGGCTCCCAAATCACTGCAAATGGTGACTGCAGCCATGAAATTAAAAGACGCTTACTCCTTGGAAGGAAAGTTATGACCAACCTAGATAGTATTTTCAAAAGCAGAGACATTACTTTGCCGACTAAGGTCCATCTAGTCAAGGCTATGGTTTTTCCAGTGGTCATGTATGGATGTGAGAGTTGGACTGTGAAGAAAGCTGAGCGCCAAAGAATTGATGCTTTTGAACTGTGGTGTTGGAGAAGACTCTTGAGAGTCCCTTGGACTGCAAGGAGATCCAACCAGTTCATTCTGAAGGAGATCAGCCCTGGGATTTCTTTGGAGGGAATGATGCTAAAGCTGAAACTCCAGTACTTTGGCCACCTCATGTGAAGAGTTGACTCACTGGAAAAGACTCTGATGCTGGGAGGGACTGAGGGCAGGAGGAGAAGGGGACGACAGAGGGTGAGATGGCTGGATGGCATCACTGACTCGATGGATGTGAGTCTGAGTGAACTCCAGGAGTTGGTGATGGACACGGAGGCCTGGTGTGCTGTGATTCACGGGGTCGCAAAGAGTCGGACCCAACTGAGCAACTGAACTAAACTTGGACATTAAGTTGAAGAAGGTAGTAGTATTTATAACAAACATACAGAAATTCTTATCATTCTTGCCCATACTACTTTAAAACCTTTTTATAACTGGCCAGAGTTCCTGCCTGGCTATGCAGTAAGAGATTACTTTGTTTACACTGACATTTTTCTAGAAAACCTCTTAAGAGTCTCATATCCACCTGCCGATGCAGGAGACGTGAGTTCGATCCCTGGGTCAGGAAGATGCCCTGGAGAAGGGAATGGCAACCCACTCCAGTATCCTCGCCTGGAGAATCCCATGTACAGAGAAGCCTGGTGGGCTACAGTCCATGGAGTCACAAAAGAGTTGGACATGACTTAGTGATTATTAGTGACTGAAGAACAACAATTAAGGAGATAGGTGGAATAGTTGCAAGAAAAAAACACAGCTGAGGAAAGGAAAATTAAAGCAAAATGAACTGAAATTAAAAACAAGTGCCTTAAAAAAAAAAAGATAAATTTTTAAAAATGCTTTGTTTCTTCTTGCTTTCACTTCGTTTTCCCATATGGCTTTCAATATAGAGAAATCAGCCAGTAATGATATAATATGTGATTTTTAACTTTATGAAATACTCACATTCCTTCATGTTTTAAAAAAATATTTTATATCTTAAGAAAGTGCACACTACTTTTTGTTTAGCAGTATATACATGGTAACTCCACCATTAACAGGAAGAAAGTATTTAGTAAAGATCAATATTGTGAGAGAAAGCTGCTCAGTCATGTCCAGCTCTTTGCAACTCTGTGGACTATACAGTCCATGGAATTCTCCAGGCCAGAATACTGGAGTGGGTAGCCTTTCCCTTCTCCAGGGGACCTTCCCAACCCAGGGATCAAACCCAGGTATCCCACGTTGCAGGCAGATTCTTTACCAGCTGACCCACCAGGGAAGCCCAAAGATCAAACTGAAAAGTAATGAGAAATAATAATAAAACAAAGTAAAATTTGCTTTTATCTAGTTCCAAATACCCCTTTTTTCTTTCTTATGTTATTTAGTCCAATAATACATGTTTCCACCTTATTCTTTATATTGCTATAACCTAGCCTTATCTTATTTTTAATTGTAAATGTCTAACTCCAATTCTATCTTGCATCACAGAATTGGGAAATTATAAGTTCCAAAGGAAACTGAAAACTATGTGGTGTTTCCATGTATACTGATCATGGCTCAGGGCATGGCCCAGGTCCAACTTTAGCTCAAACTGTTTTCCTCAGCCCTATTCCCCAGTGCTTGGCAAGAAAGCCATAATAGCTGGTTCAATGGTCTGGCCATTGACTGGATAAGGGATTGGAACCTAACCCAAAGAGAAAGCATCTCTAGGTTGACAACTTTCCAGGAGGAGTTATGGTTCAAAAGGCTATGCTCAACAGAGGTGAAAACATTTAGCTGAACCTGGAAATATGCCAGGAAAATTGAGTGATTAACTGGTCGGCTGCAAGAGAGGAATGGATAGATCCACAGAAAAAAGCCAAAATTCCATGAAATAAAGATCATGATGGCCGTAATAAACAGAAAGCAAACATCCGGGGCTATTTGGAACACAGCCAAGTTTTCTAGTCCTCAGTCCACTCTGTAAATTCTAATAACCACCTCTCCTCATTCCTAAGAAGTAAGTTTCTGTGACTTGCAAGCAAAGAACATCCAACAACCTTTCTATCCTTCATCATCCCCCATAGCATGCCATCATACCACATCTCTGCCTAGTGGTCATGCCCCTGTTTAAATATTTCCTGTAGAAATTTACCACTCAAGTTAGCCCAGTATATTTCTAGGTAATTCAGTTATAAAGTCATTTCTTATACTGAGTAAACTTTTATTCCCCTGAATCTTAGATTCTCTTAGCTATCTAAAGTTTCATGGAACCTATTCATCATTCTGATTACTCTCTTCTGAAAACGTGGCAGCATATTTTGCAGTTCCCCATATTGTGACTTCCATAGCTGAAGACATCTGTCCGTGTGTGGTATGACCAACACAGCATGGCCTGGACTATCACTTTCCTTGTTCTGTGTAATATATCTCAAGTACTATTGGTTAAGATTATTTTCAATGACATTGTTGAATGATTTTAAATTTATTGTTAACCAACAGCACTAAAAACTTATTTTAATATGAGTTTCAGGTAATTCACATATCCCCCTCCATGGACCTATGTAGTTGCTTTTCAGATCCAAGATTAGGATATTAAATTTATGAGTTAAATTTTATCTTTGCTAGGCTAAAATTTTACCAGTTTCCAGTTTTCCAACAAATGTCCCTGACCACCTACCCCAGCCACTTATGATGATTTAATCCTCTTTACTGCTATAGAACATGTGTATTTCATTCACTTGGTGCCTCATTTATACCACTTAATCAAGTTATTTATTCTTTAGTGAAGGTTGACTTCAAGGTACAGAGCTGCTTTATCTTATTTTCTGTATGTAGCAAGTACTATACTCAAAAACTTTAGCTATAACTAATAATGATCAAAAAATTAATATTTTGAGAATATCCAGTGGGTCTTATTTTGTTTATCTGGTCAACACCTATGGGTTTACATTTACGTGACAGAGAGGGCTTATGCATTGGAGACTTGTACATTATTTCTCCTCATTATGGAGGATGAGTGTATAATTCTTTTAAAACATGAGTGGATAATTTCTACTTTCAACTGCTAGTATTTTGGATATGCTTTGTATCTATTTAAAATATTTCTAGTGAACCTTCATAAGACGGCACTTGTCACAGGTGGCTGAAAGGTTCATTTGGCTTGTGTTTTCAGTTTTTGAAAATTCTCAGATTTAGACATCAATTTTAAATGAAATTGTCTACACAGCAACAGAGATACACAAAGTGGTTAAATTATGTCACTCAATAAAGTTTAAAACACCACTTCACTTTCATGCATGAAGAATTAATGTATTTTAATATAACCTACTTCCCAGGTGGCTCAGTGGTAAAGAATCCACCTGCCAATGCAGGAGATGCAGGAGATGTGGGTTTGATCCCTGGGTTGGGAAGATCCCTTGGAGAAGGAAGTGGCAAACCACTCCAGTATTCTTGCCTGGAAAATCCCATGGACAGAGGAGCCTGGCGGGCTGCAGTCCATGGGGTCGCACAGACTCGGGCATGACAGAGCACACACACATCTAATTATTGTATGAATCACAGAATGATAATGCGCTGTATTTTGGAGTTAAAGGAAAAGCATTAATTTGTTAAATAGAAATATTTAAGACCACATTGCAACTTTGTGTCACCTTGTCCCATAATTTATTTATATTTTCTGATATCCTGGTTGCATTAATAAATGGAGATGAGCCAGGCCTTTCTCAGTTTCACAGAGGCCCTCGAGGCAAATGAGCATCATAATCTCATTATTGAAATATTCTCCTGATGGCCCTTATTTCTGGCCACATTAAACTTATTCTCACTTAAGAGCAAGGCTTTTTACAAGCTGATTCCTCTCGAGACTGTTTCTTCCATTTGGTACATTTTTAATAAGAAGCAGTAATTGTACAAATCACTGTGCTAGGTTCAGTGAAGGAAAATATCATCAACAGAACAAAATAAATGTGATCCTTTCTCTCAAGGAGCTTACCATTCTCATAGATAGGTCCACAATTACCAACAGCACAAAGTAAAGGACTAGGTATTGTAGTTTAGGAGTGAACAAAATTACCTGAGACCAGAGAGAAGGAGACAGAAATCAGACTGAGAGATTTGGGGAAAGTTCTATATCTGGCCAGCTCCATATACTGTGGGCAATCCTGCCTCTGTCATAAAGTTCTTTTTGGTCCCTTTGTTCCCACTTCCTGATTTTCACTCTATATGCCATTCTTGGTGAGAAAAAGTATTTCTGGCCCACATCATGGAGGAGAAGGCAGTGCCCCATAGTACTTTGTAGATTTTTTATCTAAAGGTGTTCAAGCTGAGGAGGGATGGAAGACTTAAAAAGCATGGATTCTTGTTTATTCTTTAGTTAGTATAGCAAATTCGGAGAAGGCAATGGCACCCCACTCCAGTACTCTTGCCTGGCAAATCCCATGGACGGAGGAGCTTGGTGGGCTGCCGTCTATGGGGTCGCACAGAGTCGGACACGACTGAAGCGACTTAGCAGCAGCAGCAGCAGTATAGCAAATTAGGAGTCGAGGGTCTGGAATTGGCAAAACCTAGGAGGCATTCAAAGCTCAAGGGATCTCGGCTAGCTGCTTAACTTTTTAAGTCTTGATTTCCTTATTTGTAAAAAGGGATATCCTTTTCTTAACAGTGGTTATGGGAATTAAATGAAATAACCTATTAGTTTTCTATAGCTACTGTAACAAAGTGCCATAAACCGGGTAACTTAAAACAAGAGAAATTTATTTTTACTCTTCTGGAGGCTAGAAGTCCAAAATTATGATTATCATCAGGGTCATGTTCTTTCTAAAACATGTAAAGGAATCTCCTCCTGCCTCTTCCTAGCTTTTTGTGGTTTCTTGACAATTTTTGGTGTTCTTGACTAGGTGCATCACTCAGTACTTCATTTTCACATGGTATTTCCTCTGCAACTCTTCACTTACTCTTCCCTCTGTGCATATCTGTGTCTGTGTGGGCTTTCCCGGTGGCTCAAGTGGTAAAGAATCTGCCTGCCATGAAGGAGACATGGGTTTGATCCCTGGGTCAGGAAGATCCTCTGGAGAAGAAAATGGCAACCTTCTCCAGTATTCTTGCCTGGAAAATCCCATGGACAGAGGAGTCTGGCAGGTTATAGACCATGGGGTTGCTAAAGAGCTGGACACAACTTAGCAGCTAAAATGATAACAACAAGGTGCCTTTGTAGCAAGATGTTGTAACTTATTCTCTAAACTGAGACACTTTGAAGAATGAAAAGGATGCTATTCATACTACAGTGAAACAAGAAGCCTAAACCAGGACTATCTCAAACCAGGTCTTACACTAATTTTAGCTCACTCCTGAGTACCTCATCCAATCTGACTCCAAACCAAAAATATCATTTTAGTGGTTCTATGGAATTCTAAGAATTATGTTAGAAAGCATCAAAACACACTAATTATGAAGTCATAATAACAAGGTACCACAAGAATATTCCTCAATAATGAGTAATATGGTGATCATAGAATAAAATTATAAGAATTATTTTGGAAGATGATAAATCCTATTTTAAAAAGAAAACATATTTTGTTTACTTAGCCAAAAGTATCTGAGCAGTCCTTCCAGACCTCTAAAGACTGAGTACCCCCATCTCTGGAAAGTTAAAAAGCAAGAAAAAAAGTTTATCTTGTTTTAGACTGCACATTAAGTCTCTACCAGTGCTAGTAGAATTAACAGTCTAGTACTGTGGAAATCACTTTTTTTTTTTTTAAATTACTCGTCTTCTAGACTCCTTTCCAAAATTGAGGAAAATGTAACTTCCTAGAGATGAGGGCTGAAAATTATTGTCTTTAGTCACAACGAAACTTGAACCTTAATGTCAGAAAGAAATCAGGTTAGCCATCAGGAAGAGCTTTGTAAGTTCAGATTTCTGCCAAGATAAAGCATTCTCTGATTATTTCTAAGAGAACTAGGTGCTCTTAGAGGTCAGCGCTGCAGTGCATGGGGTGGCAGAGACTTGTATACAAATGAGCAACTGAACAATAACAAGAAGTCTGGACTGTAACCAAATAATAAAGAAAAGTAACAATTCTACGTGAGCATAGTATACTATTTACATAATTATACAATCTGATTAAAAAAAAACTCAAATTTAGGCTCTCTACATTCCTGAAAGTCTGATACCCATGGCCTTTATCTGGGGCTAAGAGAGACTCAAAAAACTGTCTACATGCATGGGAATGTGCACTTTTCCTCTACATCAAACACTGTCAAATCTGAGTAAACTGGAGGGTCCTAAAACACTAACTGTGTTTACCTCTGCATGGAGGGATTTCAAGTGATTTTGTTCTTTCTTCTTCAGGTTTTTTCACTGATAATACAGTATTTTTTAAATTTTTAAATTAAACAAATAATACTTTTGAAACTAGAATAAAAACAGGTTGTAGGAAATATCATTAAAATAAGTATAAAGAAATTTCAGTTTCCAGTCCAGCATATGAGAAGCTGGAATATGCCACTTTATCTTAAAAAGAAAAAAATAACCAAATTGAAAAATCAACAGTTTTTCTGAGAACCTTCAGAGAAGTGAGGTCACAGGGCAAACCACTGTCCCTGAAATGAGACAGATCAATATACAGGGAATCACAAAAGTCCATGGGAACTAGTGCCAGGAAGGGAAATCTGAGCTATAACTGATGCATTTCTGAAGGATTAGCATCTGAGAGATAAAAATTGCAAAGGACCCCAATCATCAGGGGCCCCCACACTTTTGTGAATTTTACCTCCAGAAACTCAACCAAGTTCTCATAGTAAATATTGGAGAAAAATCTCCTCTTGCTTCTTGCGGGAGGAGGGAGAAAGAATCACTCCAGAGCATTAAACACTCCAAGCATCTTCTTAACAAGTCTGCTGTCAAGATAAACTGTTTAACCAGAGCCTAAACTGCTAGGGTTTTAATAGAGCTTAACTGACCTGAGGGAAGAAAATACACATCTCCAGCCTACTATAACCACCGTTTCCTCTAAGGAGGAGGGAAGTACTAAGAAGCGCGTGTGGAGTTCCCAACCCAGTGGTATAGGCTTACTAAAAGACTGAGACCTACTCACAGGACCGCAGAATGCCTCACCTCCCCCATCTTCACCATCATGCTACTAAATGTCTATTTACAAGAGTTCCTTTCACCCAGTACCTCATGTCCAGCTATCAAAAACAACTGTAAGACATACTAATGAGTAAAAAATAATCTGAAGAAACAGAGCAAGTATTAGATCCAGATTCCAATATGGGAGGACTGTTGGAATTATCAGACCAGGAATTTTAAAACCACAATTAAGATGCTAACTATTCTAATGGATAAAGTAGACAACGTGCAAGTACAGATGGGCAAGCAGACAGATGGAATTCTAACACAGAACCAAAATAAAATGTCACAGAAATGAAGAATGCCTTGATGGGCTTATTTGTAGATCAGATGTAGCTCAAGAGTCTCTGAGTTTGAGAATATCTAAATAGAAACCTCCAAAATTGAAAAGAAAAAGACTGAAAAAATACTTCATCTCAGAATAGAATACTCCAAAAAAGGGGGACAACTACAAAAGGTGTAACATATGCACAATAGTAATAACAGAAGGAGAAGAAGAGGAATAGAAGAAATGTTTGTAAAAACAATGACTGAAAATTTCCCCCAAATTAATATCAGACACTAAATCACAGAAACAGGAAGCTCAGAGAACACCAAAGAGGATGAATGCAAAAAACTACTACACTTAACAAATATCATTTTCAAACTACAGAAAACCAAAGAAAAAGAAAAAAATTCTGAAAAAAAAATAGGAGGGGGAAAAACACCTGGAAAAAAGTAAGACTATACCCAACTTCTCCTCAGGGACAATGCAGTCAAGAAGAAAGTGAAGTGAAACCTTTAAAGTGCTGAGAGAAAAAACCTAACCTAGAATTAGGTACCCTGTAAAAATATCCTTCAAAAATGAAGGAAAAATAAAGATTCTCAGACAAACAAAAATGGAGGGATTCTGTTACCAGCAGACCTGCCTCGAGAAGCTTTTAAAAATTAGTTATTTAGGGAGAAGAAAAATGATATGTCAGAAACTTGGATCTGCAGAAACAAGAGAGGACCACTGGAGAAGAACTGAATACTTTTATTTTTTTATTCTTAATGGATCCAACAGATGACAGTTTGTTCAAAATAATAATAGCAACGATGTAGTCATTCATATATGCTAATCTGTGTCCTATTAGAATGGCCAAAATGTAGAACACAGACAATTCCAAGTACTCACAGGAACTCTCATTCATTCATTGTACCATACTTGGAGAATACTCAGTATGCTCAGGATACTGTTAACTTTGTCATACAGTGTTGGATTCAATTTACTAAAACTTTATTAAGGATTTTGAATCTATATTTTTTAGTGAAAAGGCTGTCATTTTCTTTCTCTTAATGTGTTTACATCCAAATTAGGATTACCAATTCTGAATATCTCAAAACTGAAAATGTTGCATTAAAAAAAAACAACACAATTTTAAAAGAAAAAAGCTGGGAGAAGATACGTGCAAAATATTGTTGGCACCCCAGATATATAAATAACTCTCACAATAAGAAAAAGACTGACAACCAAAATCAAATGGGCAAAGGATTAAAAAGTGAGATTAACAGAGGACAACCAAAATATTTAATTATATTCATTAAATATTATAAAAAGATCCACATCACTGTATATTAATACAAAACTATACAATAATTACATACCATTTTAAAACTCAGAACATCAAAAATTTAAAAAGAAACTAAGTCCTGATGTTAATGCAGAACAGGAATTCCATCTCAGCTGGTGGAAGTGTAATTGAGGCTATCAGTTTCTAGAGCAGTTTGGAAATATTTAGTGAAATTAAATATATGTAAGAACTACTTCCTAACAACTCTACTTCTAGAAAAGTGGTTATTTAATATGCTCTACAAGAGTGCAAAATTGGAAGTAATCTTAAGGGCTTCCCTGGTGACAAGATGATAAAGAATCCACCTGCAACGCAGGAGACCTGGGTTCAATCCTTGGGTTGGGACGACCCCTGGAGTGGGGCATAGCAACCCACTCCAGTATTTTTGCCTGGAGAATCCCTACAGACAGAGGAGCCTGGTGGGCCACAGCCCTCAGGGCCACAAAGAAACACAACTGAGTGGATAAGTACACAGCGCAGGAGGATGGCTAACTGAACTACTGAGACAGATAAAATGAATACGCTGTATCTACATATAATAATATTGAAAACAGGATACTGGGTAGACAAACAATAATGCTATCAGGAAAACAGTGCAGTTTGGGACCATCTTTATAAATCTTGAAAATATACATATCATTATCATATCATTGTCTGGGCTTCCCTGGTGGCTCAGCTGCTAAAGAATCTGCCTGCAATGCAACAGACATGGGTTCAATTCCTGGGTTGGGAAGATCTCCTGGAGAAGGGAAAGGCTAACCACTACAGTATTCTGGCCAGGAGAATTCCATGAACTATATAATCCATGGTGTCACAGAGTCAGACACAATGAGCAACTTTCACTTCACTTCATATATTGTTTACCGCTGCAAATGAATGAATTAAAATATAAAGCATGGCTACAAAAGATGCACACAAGCTTCATGAATTAGTTGAGTCTAGCAATGAAGCAAAAGGAATAGGGAAGGGCAAAGGGAGATCTATTGTGGCATTAAATGCTTATTTTTGCAATTTGAAAAAATATTACAAAATAGTAACGCTTGTTACTTTGATAGTGGAGAATATATGAAGTTTATAATTCTCTAGGTTTTTCTACGTTTTTAAGATGTCTCATAGTTTTAAATAAATATTTATGAAAAAGAACCTCTTTAATTATTTGATAAGAAGATGTTATATTACCATTCTTACAGTCCCTGAAACTGTTCTCTATGTATTCTCTTTGTGGTTGAATATTCTCTGGGCCTGTTTTCTCATCTTAGGGTAACAGGGGTGAACAGAGGGTCATTTAAGACTCTGTGGCTCAGATACTCCAAGTACCTTTTCTTTCCCATCCCCTGATACTCCTCCTTACCCTCTTTTATGGTTCATTTCCTGACTCCACTATCCTTCCACCTTCCTTTCCTTTCTGTAAGTCATCTATTCTGAAAAGTCACCCAGCAACATCTGACAAAAGTATGCCTAGTAAACAAGTTTGCTAAAACTTTAGAAAAGTTTTTTGTTTATTTTCCATTTAAAACTCAGCTTTTCATGGGTCATCTCTGACATAAAAGAAGTAGAGGGAGCAGGAGAAGGTGGCGATAGAAAAGAGGCACCGTGAGTGCCTTCTTACCTGAGTATCAGATTTCAGCCAAGGGGCAGCTAATTTGGGAATGGACTAGAATGAGGCCATCTTAACTCTTTGTGCCATCTGGGCAGGTCAGCGTGGGCACAGTAAACTGTACTTTGTAACTGAAGGTTGGGTGGGAGGGTTGGAAAAAAAAAAAAGAGGGAGGGGCGAAATACGGGAAGAGAGGGCTACCCTCTCTCAAAAGACTCCCTGTAGCATGTCTGCCTCAGCAGGAAGGTGCGTTTGTCTGGGCAAACCCGGAGAGGAAAGCGCCTCGACTGCAGCGGCCAAGTGAGTTGGGGCGGCAGCCCGCCGGAGGTGGGGCGAATCGCTTCCGCAGAGCCTCAACCCGACTCGCTCCCGGCGCGTTGACGCCGGGCTCGGAGGTCGCGGAGGAGTCGAGGACCCGCGCCCGCGATCCTTCCACCTGCCGAAGACCCGGGTGCAGCCATGGGCTACCCGGGGCAGAGGCCCGTCATCCCTCCGCAGGTAAAACTGGAGATGGGACAGGTTCTGAAGGCAGGACCGTTCAAGTTTCCTTCACCTGGGGTCTTGATTTAGCACCAAGATTGAGGGCAGGAAGAGAAGGGAGCGGCAGAGGATGAGATGATTAGATAACACCACCTACTCAATGGACGTAAGTTTGAGCAAACTCCGGCAGATAGTGGAGGGCAGGGAAGCCTGGCATGCTGCTGTCCATGGATGGTAGAGTCAGAAACGACAGCGACTGAACAACAAGGTTCTCCAGGAGAAAAAAAATTGCCTTGATTTTTTTTGGGGGGTGGGGGGGGCGGTCAGGCACTTTTCAATATAACCCCTTTCATTTCACACACACACAAAAAATCACATCACTTGCTCCCTGGGAGATCCTGTACTCTAGGAGTTCATGCAGCAGTCCACGAGCTTGGCACAGCTGTAATCAGCACATTTTAGGATGGAGTGTGTTCAGAAGCTCTGAATTACTAAATATTATTGTTGCTTTTTATTATTATCTTCATCTTCTTACCGTTATTGACATTACTTGTTATTATTACTAATATCGTGTTAGTCTCCTACATTGCGTATTTATCTTAAAATTTTCAAAACTTTTGATCTGTCTTTATTTAATCGCATTTTTATATACTGAAATAGAGCCATCAAGATGACAGAGAAACCCTGGTTTCTGAACGTAAGCACAAAGGGAAAACTTGTCGTCAGTCTGCTGCCGTTTTCAATGTTGTCAACTCAATTATAGGGTCTGGTATAATAGGTAAGTGTTTGATTTTTTTTTTAATTTTTCAATGAAAAGGCCAAATTTAAGACATTTATTATGTTGCTAGTATTCATAGATTATTTTTAAAGGAAAACAATTTAAATTATAAAATTGGTAATTTTTTTCATAAAAGCCTTCCTGTTTTCCATTGTGCACACTATCAGTCTCTTATACTAAAGATGGGGTGGTGATTCACACACTCTTTCTACACTTGAGTGTATCCTCCGTGTGTGGTAGATTAAGGTGAAGCTGCAGATGGAAGATAACTAAAACATTTTTTCATGGGCTGTATGTCAGTTGATAATGTTACCAAGTTTACCTTTTTCCCTATTTCTGGAATGTCTACTGTTTTGAATCATCTTTCTATAACCTTTTGGAGGTGTAAAACCTCCAGATATTGGGATATATTGCAGATACAAAACTTTAATGTGAAAACATAGCTCTTGTGAAAAATCAAATCCATGTAATATTTCCTTACCCACTTATATAGTATTAAAATTTAAAGTCCAAACTTATTATGATATATTAATTTTAACTGTAATCAATAAATAGAAATTGTTTTTAAATGGATTTTTAAAACAAAGGAGCCAAGTAATCAGAATTGAAAGAAATGAGCTGCTCATATTTTCCCAGTCTGAAGCCAGGGGTAAATTTCTGACAAAATTAAGTGTGTTGCATTATAATAATAAAGGCAGCTATTTTTTTTTCAGTGCTTATTATTCTTTTTGTTATTTGAAAACATCCAATTTAAGGGAAAGCTGAGACAAATCAAAATCCTGCAGATGCTCCTTGAGACTATTACTTTTTCCCTATAAAGTTTTGACATCTTAGTCACAGTCATCTGGATTGAGTTACTTCTCTTAACTTTCTCAAATTGATGTGTTTCTTGATTTTATTTTCCATATATAGGCAATTTTTTTCATATGGTAGATAAAATGTAGGAACCGACGCAAAGTAATAGCTGCGCTGCTGCTGCTGCTAAGTCACTTCAGTCGTGTCCAACTCTGTGCAACCCCATAGACAGCAGCCCACTAGGCTCCTCTGTCCCTGGGATTCTCCAGGCAAGAACACTGGAGTGGGTTGCCCTTTCTTTCTCCAATGCATGAAAGCGAAAAGTGAAAGTGAAGTCGCCCAGTCGTGTCCGACTCTTGGCGACCCCATGGACTGCAGCCTACCAGGCTCCTTCGTCCGTGGGATTTTCCAGGCAAGAGTACTGGAGTGGGTTGCCATTGCCTTCTCTGAAAGTAATAGCAAGTAGGGGCAAAGATTTATTTGAAATTCTGCCTCCATGTGCCGTGGAGGTGTAGGCAGAATCCCAGAGTTAATTCCTAATATGAATACTTTAAGCCGATCCATGTCAGCAGCCTTGAAAAGTACCTCTTAATTAGGCTCAGCAGATTTTTTAAAGGGGAAGGTTTTCAGGGAATAAAGCATTCTGGGTAGAAATAGTTTATGTACATTTTATTTTAAATGTTTCATTGTACATAATCTAAAATGGCCCATTTTCCCCCCTAAAAAAGTTCATAATAGATAGTTATATACTTGCTTCAGCTTTATAAAAAATACCTTTGCCTTATTTTCCTCTCCTTTTCCTACAGAGTTGCCCATCTTGACCCCAGAGTTAGTCTTTCCTCGAATCTCATAACGTTTCTATTCTTTTTTATTTTCTAAGATTTTTTTTTGGGGGGGAGTGTGGACCATTTTTAAAGTTTTTATTGAATTTGTTACAATATTGTTTTTGTTTTATGTTTTGGTGTTTTGGCTCTCTGCATTGAAAACTGAAGTCTTAACCACTGGACTGTTGGAGAAGTCCCCAAACCTTCTATACTCATTACTGTCTCTGTTTTCCCAGCCAGCCTATAAGGAGAGCTCTGGGTCATTACTATCCACATATTCTAGGTCATGTGTCCCCGCACCCTGAAAGTGAAAGTTGCTCAGTCATGTCTAACTCTTGACCCCTATACAGTCCATGGAATTCTCCAGGCCAGAGTACAGGAGTGGGGTAGCCTTTCCCTTCTCCAAGGGATCTTCCTAACCCAGGGACTGACGCCAGGTCTCCCACATTGCAGGGAGATTCTGGTAAAACCCTGAAATGAACATTATTTGTGTGAATTGGCATCTGTTTTTCATGTGATGCTTTCTTATCGTATTCTTCTACCTCATAAACTCACTCTGTTGACATGTCCTTAATTTACAACATTTTATTCTGCAGTAAGTATTATAATGCTAACATTTTAGTATTCAGATGCACTGTTTACAACTATGTCATATAAATATGTTAACATTCTTAACCTATTGTATACAGTAATTGGGGGAAAAACCTCTCTGTTTGTATGTTTTATTAATGTGATGGGTGGCACATTTTTTTTTCCAGGATTGCCTTATTCAATGAAGCAAGCTGGCTTTCCTCTGGGAATATTGCTTTTATTCTGGGTTTCATATGTTACAGGTAAAAAATAGTATATAATTGCTTATTCCTGAAACTTAAATTATGCAATGATTGTTTTACACAAACACACATGCACATCCCCTGTAACTGAATTTCCTAACAAAAAAGGACATCAAAGAATCCTAAAGAATTTAGACATTTATGACTGAGGAGATTTACTTTTCTTACTAATCCTCTGAACAGATTAGAAGAGTGTTATATATTACCAGGCCTAAATCCTTTTCATGTGCCGTTTTCACTTTCTGCCAATAGTGGTAGGTGGAGGAGTCATTTTATAGACTGATTAAGGCTGAGGCTGTACTCTGAAAATACAGATGTCGGGAATTCCTTTCCCACAAAAAACATGGACAGGTGCACATGAATGAACAACCTCTTCAAGCTCTGTTCATGCAGGTGGCACCAAGAGCCCAGGCTCTCAGCCAGTGGGGGTCCCCACACCACCACCGCCACCACCCCTGCCAGTCTTCAAAGGAGCAGTGAGGCACTTCTGTATCCCTTTTGTCCTGCTTCCCACTTTGCATGTAATAAGTTCATTTACACCTATGTTTGGCCACTTCCCCATCTAAGTACAGGCTTTACAACTAGTCATCTTGTCTTACTGCGTTTGCATCCCTGCCCTGTTGTCCCCCCGGTACCCCTCATGACAAACACAAAGGCTTTCCTCTGCCTTAGGATCTCTGTGACGCAGACAGTCTCCCCACCTCTGCACTGGAGGCTGCTGTGGGCTGCTGTGTGTGATCGCCTAGCTGCCTTTTACCAGCTGATGCGAAACACCGCAGCGGTCCCCTTCGGCGGAGTGGCAACCCGGGCCTCAAGAGTGTCCCCTTCCTGTGAGGCTGTGAATCCCAGCCATCATTTCCCCAGATGACTGCTAGAAACCCCAAAGCTCCTTGCCTCCAGGAGGGACCCGTGTGCGGTGCAGTTGGGGCTGCAGAACACCATCCCTGCCGGGCTGGGCTGCCTTCGATCTCCACCAAGACGGTGTCCTTTTGAGCTATGCCCCTGGCTTACCTTTTCACTCTCTATCTCCTGAGAGTGCTCCCTTAAATCCCATGCCCAAGAGACTCTGTGTTAGCTCTACTTCTGGAAACTCTAAGATGCCATCCCCTATAAAATCTCAGTCTTCCAAAACCAGCCTGTAACTCAGCCATCTTTCCTGAGGCTGAGAAATAATGTGAAGATTGCCTCAGAGCCTACACTCCCTTCCTCCCTGCTGTCTTCTCGTTACCCCCAACCCCCCAAACCTAAGCTGCTTTTAGCTTCTACAGCTCTTAATTGGTAGCTTAAGTAATAGGAAATCTGTAACTTGGTGCTTATTCGGAGTTGCTGGTATTTAATTTTTATTTTATTCAAGAGAACATTTAGCATACTAAAAAAATCCCATTCAAGGATTTACCCTTATTGTTTTTAATTTCCTGTTTCCCAGTCAATCAGTACGAACAAATAATTAATTTCCTCCCAGGCATAATAACCAGGGCTTATTTAAGTGTACTGTGAACATTTGCACACATCGTAAACCAGAAGGTAGAAAAAAAAATTAAATATATATCACCTAAAATCTCAACCAACACTTGAGGAGAATGAATAGTTTCTTAAAGCAAAGTCACATTATCCATATGCAGATCATTATGTGAATGTTTTTCAACTGATGCTGTATATAAACCTACAGCAGTGTCTAGGAGCAGGCCTTTCCCAAGTCACATATTACAAAATTACTAATCAGTGGAAATTAGTTACTCTTATTAATTTAGTTGCATGATGAAAATCCTTGCATAGTTTTGATAAATAAAGGATGACCATGTAGAAGCAAAAAAAAAAAAATTATAGACTATGATTCTTTTTTGTTTCTTAATTAGGATTTTAAGAGCAAAATCTACAAATAGGGTTATAATATTGAGTTATTCTTTAAATTGATGCTGTAATTATATAATTGTTTGTCTCTACAATTATTCTTTTGTCTTTTTAAGGCCTTTGTCTTTTTAATGAGATATGTCCAGTTCAACAAATGGTGTTTCTAAGTTCTGTTTTCATGTTTGTGAAATGTTCGGGAAAAAGAAAGAATTGTAAACATTTACAGCAAATGATTTTTAATTTGCTTTAAGGTTCTCATATTTGTTGATTAGAGTAAAATAATTTTTATTGTCTAAGTCTATGGAACGATGAAAATTCACCTGTTGAATAATATAGATTCATTCATGGTTTATCTGTGATTTGTATATAATATACTTAAAGCAAGATCAAAATGTTATAATGAAAGGAAATGTTATAATGACTGATATTGAGATTCCTAGAACTTTTGAGAGATTTATTTATAGCCTGTATTTTACATGTAAATGAAAGCATCTATTATTGACTAAATTCTTAGCAAATTGTTACTTTTAAGCAATACATTTTGAACTTTTGTAAAATCTAGCAGTCTCATTCCAACCACACAGTTCTTCATCAAAACTTTACAGCATCTATGCAATTGGTTACCTCCTATTACCAGTCCTCACTGATTCTCTTCCTTGGCCAGTAAGTTGCTGTTTAATTTTCTTGCCTTTAGCCTATATCTTTAACTTTCTGGTCTCTCCTTTGTATTACTGCAAGAGTTATCTTTATAAAACCTCAGCCTGATCTGTTATTTCCCAAGTCAGAATGTTCCAAGACTTTGTTATGACCATAGGGTAAAAAATCCATTTAAATTCTTTCATGGTTCAGCACAGTCTGCACTTTTAGTCTCAACCCCTACTAATCTGACCTCTCTTTCACCCTGTCACAGTCACTGCCTTGTGTGGGACTTGGATCTTAGCCATTCTGTATGATTCCATTACCCACCTATAGACTATGCCGAACTGACTACCTATGGATAGTACCCCTGCTTGACATTTTCTTCTCTACCTGGTAAAAGCCTGTTTATCCTTCAGGACACTACTCAACTCTTATGTGAAGCTTTTCCTACTGTTAAACAAAGGATATGTGATGAATTACTATGTCATTTGTGCTTGTAGAATATTTTAAAATTTATTAGGTCACTTATATTAAATTTCTATTAGATATGTAGACATCTAGCAATCTTGCTCTGCTGATCATTGATTCATTCAATAGAGTTTTACTAACACTGCTGCCATTATAGCAATAAAGAACATTTTTCTTGCCACATGAAGCTCACAATATAGTATATTGCTGCTGCTGCTGCTGCTGCTAAGTCGCTTCAGTCGTGTCCAACTCTGTGCGACCCCATAGATGGCAGCCCACCAAGCTCCCCTGTCCCTGGGATTCTCCAGGCAAGAACACTGGAGTGGGTTGCCATTTCCTTCTCCAATGCATGAAAGTGAAAAGTGAAAGTGAAGTTGCTCAGTCGTGTCTGACTCTTAGCGACCCCATAGACTGCAGCCCACCAGACTCCTCCGTCCGTGGGATTTTCCAAGCAAGAGTACTGGAGTGGGGTGCCATTGCCTTCTCCAATATAGTATGTTAGGCAGAAAAAAAAGCACATAGTTGTGACCTTCATAAAAAATACCATAATATAAATATGTGCGTGACAATAAGGATTCTGGCATTTAACTTAGCCTCAAAGGAGCAGGCATGTTTTGAGGAGGAAAAGACCCCTTCACTGACTGTTTATGAAAAAATGTGAGAGAGCAAAGAAAATAGAAGGATGCTCTAAGCTGATGGAAAAATGGAAATGAAAAAGAGAACGTGTAAATCGTTCTGCTCTGGCTAAAGTATAGGGTGGGTGTTGGTAAGAGGGAATATACAAAGTTAGAGAGGTTTGCAGAGGCATTTGTGGAGGCTCCCTTATAATGATAATCATTACCATTTCCTGATGACTGGCTAGATACTAAGCCTGACACAGCCACTATAGTCAATCTTTCTGACTCCATGAAGTAGGTATGCATGTTTTACTTTTTATGAAGGTGGAAATTGAGACTTTGGCAGGTTAAAATGATTTGCCTAAGGTCAGCAGTTACTGGCGGAGAAGGCAGTGACACCCCACTCCAGTACTCTTGCCTGGAAAATCCCATGGACAGAGGAGCCTGGAAGGCTGCAGTCCATGGGGTTGCTGAGGGTAGGACACGACTCAGTGACTTCACTTTCACTTTTCACTTTCATGCATTGAGGAAGGAAATGGCAACCTACTCCAGTGTTCTTGCCTGGAGAATCCCAGGGATAGGGGGAGCCTGGTGGGCTGCTGTCTATGAGGTCACATAGAGTTGGACACGACTGAAGCGACTTAGCAGCAGCAGCAGGGTTTTAGTTGGACACTACTGAGCGACTTCACTTTCACTTTTCACTTTCATGCATTGGAGAAGGAAATGGTAACCCACTCCAGTGTTCTTGCCTGGAGAATCCCAGGGGCAGCAGAGCCTGGTGGGCTGCCGTCTATGGAGTCGCACAGAGTCGGACACGACTGAAGCGACTTAGCAGCAGCAGCAGCAGCAGGGTTTTAGTGATGGTTAAACATGTCAACTCTAGTACTTTGGCCACTTCATGCAAAGAGTTGACTCATTGGAAAAGACTCATGCTGGGAGGGATTGGGGGCAGGAGGAAAAGGGGACGACAGAGGATGAGATGGCTGTATGGCATCACTGACTCAATGGACGTGAGTCTGAGTGAACTCCGGGAGTTGGTGATGGACAGGGAGGCCTGGCGTGCTGCGATTCATGGGGTCGCAAAGAGTCGGACATGACTGAGTGACTGAACTGAACTGAAACATGTCAATAAATATAAAGCATTTAGAAAAGACTTACCCACAGAAAGTGTTAAGTATTTGCCAGTGTTTTTGTGGTTATCATCATTACTGTCATTCTCATCAGATTCCATATGCAACGCTTTTTCTCACATCACATGCAGCCTATAGAGAATAACTAAAAATAGCACAAGTTTTCATTCCTTTAACATCTGTAGCATGCCAGGCATTGTGGTAGGCATTTAAACATCATCTCATCATCCTCATAGAAGGTTAGGATATTGCCTTACTTTTTAGATGAGACTCAGACTTTCATTCAAGATCCCACAGCTAATAAACATTTTTTCTGAGAATTATGAAAAGATTTGATTTTTATTCAAAATCATTAGAGGATTTTCCTGGAGGATTTTAAGCAGAAGACGTGGTTGAATTTATGCTATGGTCATATTCATCTGGTAAGAGAGAAAATGTCTGGAAAGTACTGGAAGGAGAGGATGGTGAATGAGAGAACTATTAGGAATTTTTGCAATAATCCAGGCAAGAAGTAATAGAGGGGTAAACCCTTAAAGCAGGTTAGAGATTAGACATGAGGAGATACAGCTGAATAATTTATGATGCAGTAGTTATTGGATTTAGTGGCCAAAGGAAAGTAGAAGGTGGTGGATAATGAGAAATATAGTGTGACTTCAAGTTTCTCTTGATACTGTTCACAGTTTGGAGAAATATGAATGCAGAAGCAGGCTCCAGAACAAATATATAAATTAGAATTTGGACATCTAAATCAAGATGCCTACAAGATCTTCAAGGTAAAATATTTCCTAGACAGCTAGACACAGAAATCTGGAGTTTTGGGGAAGTCCTGACTGGAGATACAAATTCAGGAGTTACTAACATCTGTGTGAAAATTGAAGCCATGGCCATGAATACGATCGCAGTAAGACATCTGGAAGAGTGAGGGAAAAAACCCCAGAATCCAGGATTTGGAAGAGTTAAAGAAACTGGTGAAAAAACTAAGTATAAATGGCTCAAAAGGTAGGAGGAAATCCAAGAGAAACTGGTGTCAGAAAGGAAAATGCTACTGAAAAGGCAAATACTATTACTATTTAAGAGGTTCTTGGAGCTCATTGATGAACGTGTTAAAAGAAATTTCAAAGATGTGAGAGAATCAAGGTGGAAATGATATTGCAATGATTTGTATTTTCTTCTTTGTACTCTAATACATTTCTGAATAACTTAAAAGACAAAAAAATCACTTGTAATAGAAACATGAGCAAGACTAAAAAATAAGAATTTATTTTTCCTTTTCTTAATGTAGTTTTCTTACACTAAAAAGTAGGAATCATACCTTCTGCACAGTTGTGTATCC
>SJYQ01001502.1:323599-353759 GCA_006410935.1 Redunca redunca
AATATTCAAGGTTAAATATATGATGATTTATTGGTGACTGTTGTTTTAATTGTGTTTTTAGCTATGATAAGTTACAACATAATAACTGGAGATACTTTGAGCAAAGTTTTCCAAAGAATCCCTGGAGGTACGTCAATATATTTATTTTATATAGTTATTCATAATTAATCATAATAATTTGAAAGTATATATTTGCAAGTGGAGGATTTGGATGACTTCAGATATCCAGTGATACCTATGATCCAATCAGATTCTAAAGTATTAATCCACTTTTATGTATAATTTAGTTCTAATTTAGCTATTTAAATATTATTATTTATGCTACATAAATGCTACATATCACCAACTCTCTGTGTATCACTTTTTCATGAACTATTTATGCTACACCATTTCTTAAATAAGCAAGCTAACCTTTGTCCCCATTATTTGTATTACAGTATAATTTAATGTAGTAAAACTAACCCTTCTTCATGTATAGTTCTGTAAGTTTTGACAAATTATCCAGTCATGCAACCACAGCCATAATCAAAATACAGAACAAGTCCATTATCTCCCCAGATTTTCCTCATTCCCCTTTGTTGTCAAACTTTCCCTCATCTCCAGCGGTTGGGAACTACTGATCTGACTTCCCGTCCTGCTTTTGCTTTTCCCAGAATGCCAAAGAAAAGGCATCTTGTAGTACCTAGCCTTTAGGGGTCTAGCCTCTTTCACTTAGTATAGTAAATGTGTTTGGGGCTTTGTTAGTGATGTACTCCTTTTTTTTTATTTGCTGAGGAGTTTTCTGTTATATAGATATAAAGTTTATCTGTCATTCAGTTGAGGGGCATTTGGATTGTTTCCTGTTTGACTTGATTATGAAAAAGCCTCTGTGAACATTTTAGCAGACCTTTTCAAAATTTGCCAGAGCTCCACTCCCCATTCATCCTTTCGCCATATCATGGCTATTTGAGTAATTTAGAGATTGTGAGTCTTTTTGTTTTGAAAGTTCCTCTTCTGAGCCACATAATCTCCAGTAGGAAATATTCTCTAAAGGGACAAAGGAAGGCAGAAGCAGGAAACCTGAGTTGGAGGCTACTAAACTAAAGTGAATGCAAAATACTGTAACACTATGTCAGTTATAAGTTAATCCTTGATGCTGTTATTTCATAGAACCATGAATAGGTTTCATGGTTCTATGAAACTTATTCAAAATTGTCATTTATGTATCACTTTATAGTAATTGTCATTTTTATAATTAAATATTTGACTACTTGGGTCACTGGTATTATTCATATCTAATATAATAATTATTGTATTTCAGTTGATCCTGAAAACTTGCTTATTGGTCGCCATTTCATTATTGTGCTTTCCACGGTTGTCTTTACTCTGCCTTTGTCCTTGTATCGAGATATAGCGAAGCTTGGAAAGGTAATTTTTACATTTTAAATGAGCAAAGAGATGCACTATCTTACCTGCATTAACTTTGTAAAACTACTACCTGTATGACCAAATTCTTAATTACAGTATTCATGTTTAGTTTCTTTTAGTTTGCTTATACTTGTATTAGAGTAAACTTTGTTTGATAGTTTATCTTATTTTGGAGAACTGATAGTTAAATGTTTGATGAATATGAAATGAATAGGTCCCTTTCTTATTCATTTTTTAAGGCAGATATTCTGATATCAGACAGAACACTTTAATTTTAGAAAATATAAAGAACTATATTAAACCAACTCTATTTACTGAAAAAAAATCTATCATTTTTTGTAGATAGTTTAGACAATTTAAAAGTAAATTAACTTTAATGAAGTAAGAATGAATCAGTTAATTTTTTGTTGTAAATTGGCTTTGTAAATGGCTTAATTATTTTTTTCTTAATTACAATGTCTATTCTGCCCATTTTTTATCCAATGAATTTAAATATCAGTATATTGATTGGTTAAGAATCTGGTCAATACTTATGACTCTTATAGCTAAAGAAAAATGGTAATTTTATTTTTAATAAAACCAATCAAATAAGTATTCAACTCACCATATATGCTTATCTCTATATATTAGCCTTTATCTGGCTGTATTTTTCTCCCTCACTCTCATAAAATGTTTGTATTTTACCCAAAATGTTATTGGTGCTGCCTCTACATTATGCCAAGCATTCTGAGGAAAAAAGATTTTTTTAAAGAATGAGTCATATATTTTTTCAGTCTATTTTGAAAAATCCAACCGTTGATTAATTTTACTTTTCACCATGATGTTTGTGTGTATACACAGTGGTGAAGCCCCTCCTTCCAGGCAGAGCTGAGAGTGGGGATGATATTCCAGTTTTCTGCCTGTGCTGTCTTCTTTACATAACAGGGATCCAGAAATAAAGAAAAATATATTAAAAGGGACTTTTTGGGTGAATTATCTGAAATATATGAACTATTTCCCATTTTTTATGTTCAGTATAGACATAAATGCTTTCTTCTGAGAGCAAAAGGCAAGGCATTTATGAGAAGAAAGCTAATATTCTATCATACTGATAACATTTGAACATTTTGTCCCTAAACGTCCCTTACAAATGTCATACTGAAGTATCTAAATAGATCTCCCAATGCAAAGCAGAGTGGTTAGGAACACTCATGTGGAGTCAGGCTGCGTATCTGAATTCCCCTTCGGCCACTTTCTTGCTGTGTGAACTTGGGATTTTTTTCTTAATATCTCAGTGGATCAGAGGACTCATAATAAAACCTGCTCTAGTTTAAAACTAACAACCTAAGAAATAAGATTAATGACAATCAAATGAAATAAAAGCAATTTTTTATTTGTCTTATCAGATAAAAAATTCTAAAATGTGTTTATTCATTATAAAAAATTGAGTAGAAACACAAATTTAATGTAATAAGTGAACAGAGCACATACACACAGAGGCCAGTTTATATTGTAACCTGTTGAAATAGTAACAGAAGAGAGAGAAAGTAGCAGAGAAGACTCTGGAAGCGCAGCTGCTGCTGCTCAGTCATGTCCAACTCTTTAGTTAGTTAGTTAAGTCACTCAGTCGTGTCCAAATCTTTGTGACCTGTGGACTGTAGCCCACCAGGCTCCTCCGTCCATGGGATTCTCCAGGCAAGAATACTGGAGGGGTTTGCCATTTCCTTCTCCAGGGGATCTTCCTGACCCAGGGATTGAACCCAGGTATCCCGCATTAGAGGCAGATGCTTTAACCTCTGAGCCAGCAGGGAAGCAGCTTCGTCCGACTCTTTGCGACCCCACAAACTGTAGCCCGCCAGGCTCCTCTGTCCATGGGACTTTCCGACTAGAAATGCTCTGAGTTGAGCCCGTGTCTCCTGAGTCTCCTGCATTGCAAGTGGATTCTTTACCACTGAGCCACCGGGACACATCAGAGGGAGAAACTGCATAGGAAAAATGGACTAATAGAGCTGGAAATCAGACAGGAAGAAGCAGAGGCATCCCAAAATGTGTGTGAGCGGGTAGGTGTAGGGGGATGTTGTGTAGGAAGGGCCAGGGTAAGATAAAGACAGTAGCAAGAGCACTTATAGATAGAAAAAAAGCACAAGTCAACACTAAAAACCTGACAAAAAGTGAAAACGTAACTTCACTTTATGAAATAGTCATATTTGGTACTTGCTGTATTTGTGGGGAAAAAACTAAGAGTGTGATCTGATAAAAATGTACATGCTTGAGATTATTAACAACAATTGGTAAGAATAAACTACTAAAGAATTATATCCTAAAAGCTACATAAATTTAATCAAGTAAAAAGTAAATCACCTAATATTTTCAATTAAGTGGTCAGTATTCTAAACTGATGCTATATCTTTACATTTTCTTTTGCAGATCTCTCTTATTTCTACAGTTTTAACAACTCTGATTCTTGGCATTGTAGTGGCAAGGGTAGTTTCACTGGGTCCACACATGTAAGTTTCCTTGCTTTATTGGTTGATATTTGACTTATACCCATCATTTAGGCTTTCAGATGATATACTCTAAATGCAGAAAAGTTGTGATAGTACCAGAAGCATCATTTAACTTTAGTATTTGATGAAATGCAAGAACGATTACATTAAAGTAGACCTACATTTTCCCTTGGACCCTGCATGGCTGATGAGATTAAACCATGTTTACTTATCACTTTAATAACCTGCTCAAAAGATTAAAATAAGGAAGGGATTTTGAATAATGAGAAATAGAAACAAGGTAGTGCAATGGCAGATAGCAGAAGGAGGGAAGATGATAGAGGGTAGAAATTTCTGTGTCTATCCCAGAGTTAAATCTGTTCTTAACAAAATTTTCACCAGTCTAGGCTGAAATGAGAATGATAAAGAATATAGTGGATGTTTTCTCTATTAAATGAAATACAGTTACTTGAAAATCACTTTTTTCTCTACTCAGATTGTGTTCTTTTCTTGTATTAAAATGCTTTATCATTTGTGAACTGATAGTGATACTTGGTAGTAATATTTGTTTTTTTTATATTATTTGGTTACATAAAATGTTGGCAACTTGGCAGTGGGTCCCCAAATTTTAAAAATGTTATTTATCAGTAAAATTTAAAGTGTAAGTTCTACTGATTTAAACCACACAGTTTTTATGATTTGATTATAGAATAGATTTATCGGATGAGAACTGGATAATTTATGTCTGTAGTCCCAAGAGAATGCTAGAATGAAACTAGCTTAATTGGCTTTAAACACAAAATTAAGTTCCCACAATGCAGAATAAATATTTGTTGAATAAATTAGTAAATAATACATTATGGAGTTGCTGTGATACCTTAAATATTTTCTTTATCCTAAATAAGTCAAAATTAATTTAAGACATAATGTCTAACACAGTACAAGGAACATGCTGGGTCTTCAATTAATGTTATCTATTAAGAAAAAAACCTGGTGAATAGCTATAATTGATAACAACATCCCCAAGGTAACATTTTTTTCCTACTGATCGTTGTTCTGCAAAATCACCTCATTTTCCACTATATATGCTTATGTCAGGCTTCTTAATTTACCAGGAAAATACCAAAATGTATGCTTTAAATTTATTTGAAAAAGTGTGAAATTTCTGAACTAACTTTATTTCATATGGTCTTTACAAAAAGCATTTATTTTTTAAGGATTTCAATAAAAGAGAAGAGTACAAATATCCATAATATTTATATTAATCTTCTCCTCAAATAACTTAGGAGAAGGCAATAGCAACCTACTCCAGTACTCTTGCCTGGAAAATCCCAGGAACTGAGGAGCCTGGTAGGCTGCGGTCCATGGGGTTGCAATGAGTCGGACACGACTGAGTGACTTCACCTTCACTTTTCACTTTCATGCATTGGAGAAGGAAGTGGCAACCCACTCCAGTGTTCTTGCCTGGAGAATCCCAGGGACGAGGGAGCCTGGTGGGCTGCCATCTATGGGGTTGCACAGAGTCGGACACGACTGAAGTGACTTAGCAGCAGCAGCAAATAACTTAGTCCCAGGTCATAGTTGTATTAGTCACTTTGGGCAGCTAGAACAAAATACGATAGACTGGGTAACTTGAATAGCAGATATTTATTCCCCCCATTTCTGGAAACTGGCAGCTTGTTGGGTTCTTCCTGACTTGCAGATGCCTGCCTTCCTGCTGTGTCCTCAGTGGCAGACCATGAGAGAGACAGCAAGCTCTCTGATGTCTCCTCTTGTAAAGACCCTAATTCTAAACCTAATTGTCTCCCTAAGTCCCTCGTCTTCAGACACCATCGCACTGGAGGTTAGGGCTTCGGCACACGATTTTGTGGGTGACACAATTCAGTCCATAGCAATAGTGTTTTTGAAATGTACCTGGTTCACTTCAGTGTGGCCATATACTCTTTCATCTAGTAAGCACTTGTTGAATGCCTGTTGCTTCTGTTTTGCTGTGCTATGCCTACTGCATGTTGTTCATGATCAACTATGGAGAAGGGATTTATCTTAAAAGAAGAAGAAATGACGGTGCAGTATTAGGAGTGAAAAATGGAAGCGTGAATGAGGGGCAGTGGCAGTGCTGGAGAGTCCTTAGTAGTCCAAATTAAGGAAGGCTTCCCAGAGAAAGAAAAATGTGATCTGGGAGTTTTGAAAGAGGAATCTGAATTTTCCAGATAGATAAGAGTATAAAAGGAATTACAGGCCTTGGAAATGTAAGCATAAAAGCACAAAAGCACGTATTAAATTCTACTAGATATACTTAGCATCTATTATTTGTGGTTGCGGCTGTTTAGTCACTAAATAGTGTCCAGCTCTTTTGCAACCCCGTGCATTGTAGCCTGCCAAGCTCCTCTGTCCATGGGATTTCCCAGGCAAGGATATTGGCGTGGGCTGTCGTTTCCTCCTCCAGGGGATCTTCCCAGCCCAGGGATCAAACTGACATCTTATGCTTTGCAGGCAGTTTCCTGCACTGCAGGCGGACTTGTTACCAACTGAACACCAGGGAAGCCCAAAACATTTATTATATTGGTACTGTACCCAGCTCTGGTTTTCAGAAGCAGAGTGCAGAGCCATAAAAGGCTAATAGCAATATCGAACAGAATACAATAATAATTTTTGGTTAAAATGTTAAATTGTATAAGACAGCTATTTTAATTGAAGCTTTTATCATGAAAAGGAATTCTAGAGAATAAATCAAGTTATAATAAAAGGTGTTCTAGATCTGATAAATAAAGTACTACAGGACAATATTGAAGGGGGAAAAAAAAGTAGCTAAAAGGTGGAAGTAAATAAATGTCATTAGTTGACCCCCAGCAGAACATTTTAAAACAATGATGTTCAACTCTCCTTCATATTAGAATTACTTGAGTAGCTTTAAAAAATGCTGATGCCAGACCCCCACTTGCAGAGATTCTGAAGAAATTGATGTAGGGGCCACGCAATTGGGTTTATTCCTTAATGATTGTGAGTCTGTGGATGAATATCTAGAGCTTCTTAAGCTGAAGAGATGAAAATCACATTTTAACTGACACTATTTTCTAAAAATAGACCAGAGATTTTGTGTTATTTATTTTAGTGATGTATCATTATTTTTCATGATTCATCCTTCACTTTTTTTTTCTTCATTTTCTTCTACATACACAATGTAGATACTGTTGTGAACACAAAGAGAAAATCTCTCTGCTCTGAGGGACTCACAGTTTAGTGGGAGAAATAAGATGATGAAATAACTGTCATATGTGCATTGTATCTTGATAGGAAAGAGGAAAGAGAAGACACTTCCTGGTGGCACTAAATGAATTGATCTTTTTATGGCCAAAGAGCTATTTATTTCTGTTGTAAACAATATGTGACCTGTATATTTTAACCTTCCTCTAGTGCTAATATCATATTTTATCTGAGTCTTTGAAATTTTCCTAATAACAGGGATTATTTACTTAACTATTCCAATATTTAGATGTTAAAGAAGTGTGTTTTTAATACTGTGCTGCCTTTTATTTCTGTTTAAATACTACTGCAAACAACTTCTGTTTGTCCAGATTTACAGTCAGGCTAATCAAACCCTGTGTTCAGGGGCTGGCATAGTAGCTAGTCAGGCAGGCTTCTTTCTGAAAATGTGACAGCCTAGAGTGCCTATAATCCATAAAACATGAGAAATTCAATACTCTATGTGTGTTTTTCCTCATTTTTGTTCAGATGAATGATCAGAAATGCTGTACTTTTTCATAGGGCTTTTAAAGTGGTATTTGAAAAAGATCTTTAAACCTGCTATCAGAAAAAGAGGAAGGTCTGCAGTGGCTAGTGCTATTGACCTTGTTACTATGGAAACACCTTTTTAGTGGTCGTGTTTTAAAAATAAAACACACAATTCAATTTCCTTTCTCATAACTCATAGGGCCATAAATTCTGCTTTTTGATATGATTTCAAATATCTCACAGTCCAACGGCTTTCGGTTCTTTTTGGAAATAATGTTCAGTTTTATTGTATTTTCTAACCTTTTGCTTTCTAAAAACTGAGGTGCTGAGGCAATTTAATTGCTTTCCAGAAAGTGTGCTAGTATCAAAATGCAATAACACAGTTTTCCATTTTTTTTTTCCCCAAACTAAAATCAGAAGCATTATCACTGTGAAACCTTCATTCTGTGCCTCACTAATATTCAATTCTTTACATTCAGGATGGAAGTAATAGTATGCAGCCCAAATTTACATCTATTTTCTCCTCATAAAACATCTCTTTTACAATGGTTTAATCAATAGTGCAGTATTCCAAACATAATTTCTTAAAAATGTACCTACAATTTTAACAGATATTTATGCATATAAAATATAAAATATGTCTTTTCCAAGGTTCTCAAAACACTTTAGTTTTGTTAACCCCTTATTCATTCTAACCCTGAAATTCCACAATTAAAGCCCCATATAAAGAGGAATTACAGGGGGGGGATTAAAGAAGGATCAGAAAAAAATCATAAAGACAAAAGAGTAGTGCATATCTGAAAAGGAAATTATTTGTTCTGGCAAATACCACTGATATTTTTTTGATGATACATAAATTATTGCCTTTTTTATTGCAAATGAAAAACCATAGAACTGGTTGAAGTAAAAGAGAATTTATCCCCTCACACAGCTATAAAGTTCAACGCTGTTTCTATTGTTATATTTCATTGTATTTAGGAGCTCAATCAATAGAATCATAGTTTTTCTTTTTTCATCTTTAAGCTTTGTTTCCGACTTTGACTCTAGTTTATGAAGAATTTCCCCTCCATGTGACAAGACAGCAATGGCAGTCTTAGCCTACATCTATTCAAGTCCGATCCCATAAAAAGAAAAGGAGCTTTCTCTCTTTTTTTTTTTTAACCTCAAACCTCACTTCAAGTATTAGTGTGAATTGGTTCTAATGAGAACCCATGATGATCATGCCCTGTATTGAGTTGCTGATGTTTATGTTACCTACCTAACCTTGAAACTAAGGATAGGACCAGCTCAACTAAAGCACATAGGCTATGGGTAGAGGAAAATGTACCCCAAAGGAAATAAAGGCAATGATGCCAGGAGAAGAGTGAGTAGTCTTGGGACTTCTCTGGCGGTCCAGTGGTTAAAATTCTATGGGTTTGATCCCTGGCTGGGGAATTAAGATCCCACATGCTTCAGAGCAACTAAGCTCATGCGCCATAACTAGAGAGTCCATGCCACAATGAAAGATCCCACACGCCACAACTAAGACTCAAGGCAGCCAGATAAATGAATAATAATTTTCTTAAGGAAAATTAGCCTTTGCATAGTGCAAACTATAGATGTTCACTTTAAGTGGTAGGAGGTTACTGGTAGGAGTTTCAATCAAGTTATATAAGTGGAAGCTAACTTAGAGAAAATTAATATATAAGTTAATTTGTCAAAAAACAAAACCTTTTGTCTTTTAAAAACATCAATGTATGAAAATCTGCCAACAAATCAGTGGCTTCAGTTATTAAGACGTCTAAAAAATATCTTTTACCATAGGAGATATTGAACATGCTATAGATCAAGCCAAAAGATGGAGCCAGAGATCCCCAGGAGATCTGGAAAAGTTGGAACTCATAATGTAAAGTGATCCTTGGAGAAGATGGAAGTAATGGGATAATAAAAATGATCTTGGGACAATAAAAATTTCATATGAAAACACTTCTGGCCAAGAAAATTTTCCTAAGGCTACTTGCATAGTAGTCAGATGTGCTCACTTGTTTGCTAAAATACCATTTGACTCCAAGTTCTGGAGCACGAGTGTTAAGTGTTCTCAGACCAAATGCCAACATGAAGCAACAAACAGAGCCATCATTTGACTTGAGTTTGCATTAAAACAGAAAAAAAGACAGCTGCAAGGCTATATATTCTCAGAGAAGATGAGTCTAGTCCCTGTCACAGTGGAGCTGAAGGAGCAGCCTAGGCTGGTCAGTATTAAGAACTCATTCTATTCACTATCAATTGTTTTTTATAAATGGCTGACTTAGTGAAGCTTGCCCCCTGTGTGTTATTTCCAGTTAGGACCCAGACTGGTCTCTGGTATAGATCAACAACCAGACAGCAAAAAAGAATAGCTTGTTCTTTCACTTAATAAACATTTATTAAATATCGTAACTGATACCAGTCACTCTTCTAGGTATTGAGGCTACAAAGATGAGAAAGCACTCTTCCTGAACCCAGATATTTATAGTTTGTGGATGGGGAGAACAGACATTTAATCTTAATATAATATTTAATAGAATTATTGCACAGTGCAATGGAAATAGGAAGTGCCCTTAGCCCAGCCTGGGCAGGCAGGAAATATGTCAAGATAAGGCAGTATGTGATCATCTGCCTTTAAAACAATTACTTGGGTCAAAAAAGGAGAGGAGGGAGGGGTAGGAAGCTAATGCTGGCAGAAGTGAGTGGGGCCCAGAGGTGTGATGTATATAGTCACCTAAAGTTTTTTTAAATTTATTTATTTTTAATCGGAGCATAATTGCTTTAATGTGTTATGTTGGTTTCTGCCATACAGCAACATGAATCATCCATAGGTTCCCATATGTTCACTCCCTCAGGAACCTCCCCAGTCTCCCACTCCTCTAAGTTTGTGCCCTAAAGTTCTAATATTAGGAGATACATTGGAAGGACACTGCCGTTGGTTAGGGGAGCAGTCAAATGAAATAAAGTTGCCCCTCTTGAGAATTTTCTCAAAAACTCTATTTTATGTTTTTCCTGTATTTTATCATAGGTTTAACAATGGTCATGTCTCCATATCACCTCTCTTGAAAAACTGCCAAGTATGGTACTTTCCCAATCTACTGACCTCTGTTCTCCCATCCCAAGCCACTGTACAGCTTCTGTATTTGGTGATTCTGAAAGTCTGGCTAGAGTGTACAAAAAAATGATCATAGAGTCCAACATGGAAGGAAAGCTTTACATGTAGTGCTAAGAAGGTAGGATTTGTTCTTTAATGATGGGTCAGTTAAAGTTCTTCAGCAGGGCAGTAACCAGAGCAAGACTCCATGCTGAACTTCTCTTGCAGCAGAAGTGAGGTTAGATGCAGGTATAAAGACCTGAGAGGAGGCTATCTATAGCAAAGGCATTCAGGCAAAAGGCATCTGGAACAGTATAAGAGGCAAGGCTGATAGAAAAGAGGAGGAAAAAGAGGAGGGTATTGCCAAGGTTTTCAATTTGGACAACCGGAATGGCAGATGGTCCAGAACTCACTACCAAGAGAAGAAAATGGAAGAGTCTGTTAAGTCAGTAACCATTTACTAAATGCTTACTGGGTCAGTCACTTTTCTAGGTGCTGGGGATGTGAAGATCAGTATTTCCCAGTCCCTTTCTGCAGGTCTCTTATAACTTACTGGTGGTGCGGTGGGGTGGATAAACACGTAAAAGATAACCTCAATAGACGGACAGAATTAAGAGCAGGGTGCCGATGGGAACATGGAAGAAAAACCCCAGCTTCTTTTAAGCTGTTAACCAGGATAAAAAAGGAAACAAGTCTGGAAAAACACAGAAGGTTTTTGTTTGTTTGTTTTTTAATATCAATTTTGAGTAACCATTGGGGTGGAGAGGAAGGAAGAAGTTTGGGAAATGCAAGTCTGGAGTTTAGGGAGATTGTATAGAGACAGCACATAACAATAAGGTGAAGAGAGGTATGACCCAGGTAGAACCCCAGAGGTAAACACTGTTGACCCTTGAACAACATAGGTTTGAATTGCTTGGGTCCATTTATACACAAAGTTCTTTCAGTAGGAAATAATACTACAGGATCACAATTGGTCGAATCCAAGAATACAGAACTCAGATAGGGAGGATCAACTGACTATAAGTTATACCTGGATTTTTGATTGTTCTGAGGGTCAGTGCCCCCAAGCTTTGCATTGTTCAAAGGTCAGATGTCATAATCTGGAGCTCACACATCTGAAATCACATTTATTTTAATGGAAACCTTGAGCACTTGCATTTAAAAACAAAAGAATAAGTTTTGATGTTTCAAGTGATACCCGGGAAGAATGTTCCTGAACAGCTGTATGTGTTCATGCAGACTGCAGTTGTCTGTAGGGCTGACTCAGAAGAAAAGTAAGCTTGGTAGAGGGGAAATGGCAAAGTGCGGTCAGCTGATGCAGAGCTGGGGAAGCCGGCAGAACTGCTTATGTCACTAATAGCTTGTGGTGTGACAGGAAACATGGAGCCTTTGTTTGTGTGCCAGCCAGAGCACTTAACTCCCGGATGTGCCTGGTTGAACAGGTTAATATGTCAGGCTCTCTTAAAAACGCAGGCTCTGCTGAGATTGTATGACTTGGAAGGTGCCTGTGTTTAGCTGAAAAGGCTTTTTGCAGCTACAGCATGTGGAGCCCACCCTCCTGACTGGAGGTCTGATGTTCTGGTGATCAGAAGCAGTCCCTCTGCAGCTTGCTTTCTCCAGTCTTTGAAAACTAGAGATGTATTTGGTAGGGCTTGCTGTCTACTACTTTAGCTTATCATTCCTCAGCTGCTATAAAGATAAGGACAAGTATGTCTTTTAAAATAGGGTGCAAAGCTTGAATCCAAGAATCCAAACTGAGATAATTTTGCAAAATGAATTTACCCCCCACCCCCAAACCACCCCACATGGCAAACAGAAAAAAAAGGCTTCTGAAAATTTTCTAACATCTGTCTGGATTTTTCAGACTAAGAGAAACAGTCATTCTTGTAAAAGTATTTACAAACTGCTACAAGTGAGTCTCTATTTCTGTTAGTATTAAAATATGTTACAACGCTAGAAGCACTGCTCCTTAAACAATCTGAACCTTATAATAAGCCTTCATTATGTTGCCATGATGTATCTGAAGCTTTGTAAGATGAACTATGGACAGAGGTTCGTGACATTGTACAGGAGACAGAGATCAAGACCATCCCCATGGAAAAGAAATGCAAAAAAACAAAATGGTTGTCTGAGGAGGCCTTACAAATAGTTGTGAAAAGAAGAGAAGAGAAAAACAAAGGAGAAAAGGAAAGATATAAGCATCTGAATGCAGAGTTCCAAAGAATAGAAAGGAGAGATAAGAAAGCCTTCCTCAGTGATCAATGCAAAGAAATAGAGGAAAACAATAGAATAGGAAAGACTAGAGATCTCTTCAAGAAAATTAGAGATACCAAGGGAACATTTCATGCAAAGATGGCTTGATAAAGGACAGAAATGGTCTGGACCTAACAGAAGCAGAAGATATTAAGAAGAGGTGGCAAGAATACACAGAAGAACTGTACAAAAAATCTTCATGACCCAGATAATCACGATGGTGTGATCACTCACTGAGAGCCAGACATCCTGGAATGTGAAGTCAAGTGGGCCTTAGAAAGCATCACTATGAACAAAGCTAATGCAGGTGATGGAATTCCAGTTGAGCTATTTCCAATCCTGAAAGATGATGCTATGCAAGTGCTGCACTCAATATGCCAGCAAATTTGGAAAACTCAGCAGTGGCCACAGGACTGGAAAAGGTCAGTTTTTATTCCAATCCCGAAGAAAGGCAATGCCAAAGAATGCTCAAACTACCACACAATCGCACTCATCTCACTTCCCTGGTGGCTCAGACAGTAAAGCATCTGTCTACAATGTGAGAGACATGGATTCGATCCCTGGGTTGGGAAGATTCCCTGGAGAAGGAAATGGCAACCCACTCCAGTACTCTTGCCTTGAAAACGGAGGAGCTTGGTGCAGGCCACTATCCATGGGGTCGCAAAGAGTCGGGCACTACTGAGCAACTTCACTTCACTTACACGCTAATACAGTAATGCTCAAAATTCTCCAAGCCAGGCTTCAGCAATATGTGAACCATGAACTTCCAGATGTTCAAGCTGGTTTTAGAAAAGGCAGAGGAACCAGAGATCAAATTGCCAACATTTGCTGGATCATCGAAAAAGCAAGAGAGTTCCAGAAAAACATCTATTTCTGCTTTATTGACTATGCCAAAGCCTTTGACTGTGTGGATCACAATGAACTGCGGAAAATTCCGAAAGAGATGGGAATACCAGACCACCTCACCTGCCTCTTGAGAAATCTGTATGCAGGTCAGGAAGCAACAGTTAGAACTGGACATGGAACAACAGACTGGTTCCAAATAGGAAAAGGAGTACGTCAAGGCTGTATATTGTCACCCTGCTTATTTAACTTCTATGCAGAGTACATNCAGTCCATTCTAAAGGAGATCAGTCCTGGGTGTTCATTGGAAGGACTGATGCTGAAGCTGAAACTCCAGTACTTTGGCCACCTCATGCGAAGAGTTGACTCATTGGAAAAGATTGTGATGCTGGGAGGGGTTGGAGGCAGGAGGAGAAGGGGACGACAGAGGATGAGATGGCTGGATAACATCACTGACTCGATGGACATGAGTTTGGGTGAACTCCGGGAGATGGTGATGGACAGGGAGGCCTGGCATGCTGTGATTCATGGGGTCGCAAAGAGTCAGACATGACTGAGCGACTGAACTGAACTGATTTTTCTAGTATTTTTTTTCTAGAATCAAGACTTGCTTTTGGTTCTGTTTTGAATCATGTTTCGTTGGGTGTTCAGTTTAGCTTTTTAATTTTTTTTTTAAGTTTTTAGGTTACAACAAAGTTAAGAGGAAGGAACAGAGATTTCTGACAAACCCTCTACTCTCATACATGCATAGCCTCGCCCATTATCAACATCCTCTACTAGGATGGTACATGGGTTACAATTGATGAATCTAGGTTAGTACATCATCATTACCCAAAATCCATAGTTTACACTAGAGTTCACTCTTGGTATTGCACATTCTGTAGGTCTGGACTAATGTATGACGACATGTAGTCATCATTATATAAACATGCAGTGTAATTCATTTCCCCAAAATTCCTGTGTGTTTCCTCTATTCGCCCCTTTCCTCCACCCCTAACCACTGGAAACTGCTGATCTTTTTACTGTCTCTATTGTTTTGCCTTTTCCAGTTGCCTTTTCAACTACAGTTGAAGTCATAGACTAAGTAGCCTTTTCAAAATGGCTTCTTGCTCAAGTAATATATATGTAAGGTTTGTTCATGTTTGTTCGTGGCTTGATAGCTCATCTCTTTCTCGTACTGAGTAATATTCTATCATCTGGATATACCAGAGTTTATCCATCAACCTACTGAAGGATGATCTTGGTTGTTTCCATGTTTGGCAATTAGGAATAAAGCTGTATTTTATTGGTGTGGCAGGTTTGTGTGTGGAATATGTTTTCAAATTCCTTGGGTAAATACTAAGCGATATGATTGCTGGATCCTATGATAAGAATGTGTTTAGTTTTGTTAGACACCATCAAACTGTCTCCCAAAGTAGCTGTACCAGTTTGCATTTCCACTGACAATGAATGAGAGTTCCTATTGCTCCACATTCTCACCAACATTTGGAGGTGTCAGTGTTCTAGATTCTGGCCAGACTAATAGATGTACTTTTTTTTTTCTTGTAAGGGGTACAGTGGTATCTCAGTGTTGTTTTAATTGGCATTTCTCTGGTGACATAATGGTTTGGAGCATCTTTGCATACACCTGTTTGCTCTCAAGATATCTTCTTTGATGAGGTGTCTGTTAGGGGATCGGGGGATCTTTGGCCATTTTTAAATTGGGTTGTTTGTGTTCTTATTGTTGAGTTTTACATGTTCTTTGTATATTTTGGAGTTAATGAGTCCTTTGTGAGTTGTCTTTTAAAGATTTTTCCTCGTTTAGCTTTTGATTTTGCTTAATTTTATTGTTCATTTTCCAAATGCTCAAACGTATAAGATCATCTGTCAGTCTTGGTATTTTTACTAGAGACCCCTTTTCAGAACCTTTGTCCCCTTTTTTTCTAGATAGAGTAATTTCTCAGTTTGCTGTCCCACTGTCTTTCTGGGATTTCCTTTCACCTCTGTTTTGTGTTAGACACCCTACATTCAGTTTCTCAAATCTTTCTTTTTCCTTTGTTTTGGCCTTTTGCTAGAGCATCCTGAGTAGCTTCCTGGTGTGTCTGAGTCCTGCACACACAGGGCTTTAGCAAAGAGAATCACCTCTCTCACATCATTAGCTCCCTCTGTGTTGTTGTTCTCAGCAGTTATGAGTGACATTGTAAGCATCCACTTCCCTTTTTTCAAAATGTCTTCTCTGAGTGATGTCTCTTCTTCCACGATCCCCTCCCCTGGGGATTTGTCTTCCTTTTAAATTCCTTTAGTATCATTCTAGTGAGGTCTGAGACAAGAAGTTAAGTTCATGTGTCCCATCCACTGAGTTTAATTGGATGTCCAAGTTTAGCACTTGATTATTAATTTGCCTGCATATTTAAGTAGAAATTCAAGCATTTTGTTTAAAATACATTTTCCTCTTTAGGAAAGTTATTCCATTGTTTGTAAGGCTTGCACTGTGCCATGAAAAACAGCAGAGAGATTGAGGCGGGAGAAAAGCTACCTGTATTAGCACTTAACTGAAAGTTTTGGGAAAAGATTTCTGTGTAAAAAAAGGACTAAAATAAGTTTATATTACTTTGCTAAATATTTCTTTAGCCCCCCTAACCCCCTGCAAAACTGGGAATCAATTACCTCTGCCAGTTATCTGTGCATTCAGTGAAGTTACTGCATCTTCAATTTGGTAAAGATTAATTTTCCATTGCTTCCAAAGACTGTTCAACACACACATACACACACCTGAAGATTTTATAATATGTGCAAGGCCATATCACCTTATTGAAATAAAACATAGGAGCTCCAAATAATTCCTGAAAGTGGAACTTTCAGTTTCCTAATGTAGCAAGATAAGACAGCTTCTATCTCTCTACGAAAACGTAGTGTTAAGAGTTCAAGAAATGAACTTAAATGTCCCTGTACTTATTTATATATTTAACGATGCTGATGATGAAATGCATAAATATTCTTTCATAGTGTTTCCCCATGGTGAAATACAAAAGAAAAACATTTTTCTTTTGGAACAGGGACAAAATAAAATGCTTTCTATAATCAGAAAAGTATATAACAAAAAATTAAGAATAACCCTTAATTTATATGTACATAGATATATAGATAGAATCTTAAAAATTTTTAAGTTAATGTTATACTTTTTTTCCTCTCAAGTGGTTAGTCTAAGATGTTATCCAAGTGGTGATTAAATAATCAGGCAATTTGCCTCTCTATCCATTTTAGATGTCAAATATCTTAAGGTTCAATGAGTGCCCCTTTTTATTCAAATGTTTAATTATCTGCCACTGGTGATAGTCTCCATACCACTGTAGCAAAATTTTATCACTACAGAGCAGCTCCTCACCTTAGCTTGGGAAATTGACACTGGAGCTAAGGTATAAACCCTGGAATGAGGTGAGCAACTCCGAGTACCCTGAACCTGAGTGGCTTTCTGCAGCTGGAAGTTGCATTAATTTGGCAGACCAGATTGTGCAGAAAATTCTTTGCGGTATGGTGGGTGGGAGAGAAAACCAAATACTTACTGGTGAATATACAAAGCATAAATAAACCTTTCATCTTTTTCATCATTATCAAAACCAGTTACAGATATATCATCTGTTATCAAGATTAATCATTCACTTATTTAAAATAAGGATCACTTACCTTTCTCATAGTCCCTTCATTTTCTACAAGAGTATGAATACCATGGCAAACATTGCATTTCATGTACTTGCAGGTCCTTACACCCAGACTAAGACATGTATTATTACTTTAGTGGCAAGAACATGAGCGAAGGGGAAAAGAGTGGAAGGAGCCCCGTCTAACACTGGTTGTCCACTATATCCCACACTTTTATTCACTTTCTCGTAGCCCTTTTAAAAAATGCTTATTTAGTGTGCTGCAGGAGGTCTTAGGTGCACGGGCTTAGTTGCCCTGTGGCACGTGGAACCTTAGGTCCCCAACCAGGGATTAAACCCAAGTCCCCTGCATTGGAAGCTGGATTCTTAACCACTGGACCGCTAGAGAAGTCAGATATATAAAATAGAATTAATACTGTCTCTGTTCTACAGCAGAGAAAACTGAGACCAGTGTCATTAAGTAATCTGCTGAGAGTCAGCCTGCTAGTATATCATAAAGGTAAAATTTAAGTCTGTCTGACCCTAAAGCTCATTATTTATTTATTTTATTATTTATTTAGTTTTTCATTTCAGCTTGCTGTAATTATGTTTTTTCTTAGTCAAGAGAAAGTTCTTTCACAATGGGAATTAAGTTCACTATTGTTCTAGTTGTCCCTTATTGATAATATTAACCACAGTTTTATCTGTAGCCAGCAGGAATCACATTAAATGAAAGAGGCAGGCAGGAGCCAAATGGGGATTAAAAGCTGGTTTATTCATCATTAGGTAACACTGACACTTGCTGAAAAAGACACTGTTGACGTCAGTGGACTAATTTCAAAGCTGTTGGCTTCCATTGCAAACTCTAGAAACACACCAATAAATGTGGTTGGTTTCAGCTCTCAAGGAAATGAACCTTTACGGCACCAACAGAAGAATCTAAACCAAAAAGAAATCAGAGAGCAGTTCTATTTGGAGGTTTCTTCAGAACAAAATTAGCCTCTCTTGTGCAAAGGAAGTACTCCTGAAGAGTTGAATGTTGATTACTGTTAATTTGATTTTGAAAAATCATTCGAAAACCATTTCTACTGTACAGGTAACTTATTGTGAATTATTCTTTAAGATAAAAAGAGGCAAGTGCTCATCCTGTAATCTAATCACTTTGTAAAAACAGATTGTCTTCACCTGATTCATATTTAATAATATTTCAATATGACTACTATGTACTGTTTTCCCTCTGTCTTATTCATAATGACAATTTTGATTTATTTCTCAGTATTTTTCTTGCTTTTTTGTTCTTTTTTTTCAAATTTTTTAGTAGCCATGGTTCTTTATAAGTTAACAAGATATTCTTGTTTATTCTTACATTCATCTCCTCCATTCTTCTACTTGCCTCTCAGAAAGTTCAAGTGGCTGAAACTTACGATGTAAGCTACACTACAGGAAAAAATTAACCCCCCTTGAAGTAATTTCTTTAACTCTTTTAGACCATTAGAAGGTAATTTTGTTTTTTGAAACAGAAAATGCCTATTGAACTCCATTTAGATCTCTGTTGTCCAACACAATAGCCACATGTGACAACTTTTTTTATTTTACAATTTTTAATTGAAATATAATTAATTTACAGTGTTGTGTTAGGTGCAGGTGTACAGCAAAGTGATTCAGTTTTACATATAAATGTCTGTGTGTATATATGTGTGTGTGTGTGTGTATTCTCTTTAAGACTCTTTTCCATGGTAGGTTATTATAAGATACGGAGTAGACTTCCCTGTGCTATACAGTGGGTCCTTGTTGTTTACCATCTCATATATAGAAGTGTATATGTTAATCCCAATCTCCTAATTTATCTTCCTTTACATGTGAGTATTTAGATAAACTTAAATAAAATTTAAAATTAATGTGCCCTAGCCGTAATTTTAAATACTCAGCAGCCACATGTGTCTAGTGGTCCTCATGTTGGACAGCACAGATACAGAGCATTTCCATCAGCATAGAAAGCAACTGTAAGGAAGCAAAATTTGCCACCCCAAAATATGTTTCTTTGGCCAGCAGATTATTTCAAGCTGAAAACAATCAAGACCTGAAAGACTCAGGAAATACCTTTGACCTTCTTCCTCACTGCTTAAGAGAATTTAGATAGAGGGACATTCCTGAAATAGAGCTATCTCCAGAGATACCAGCAAAGAGAATGTACTAGGTGTGGAGGAAAAACGGGGCAGGGGCCAGAGTTCAGAGTCCCCTGTGTGTGCCAGTCTCCTCAAGGCCCAGCAAACATTTGTTTACCAAACATTTACTTTTCCATCTCCATGTGAATTGCCTTCCTCACTTTTGAAGTCCCAAACCACTGCCCCCAGCATCCTCTTTTATCTTTAACTGAAGATGGTATTTAAGGTAAGGTTTTTGGCCATTTGGGCAATTTCCCCTGGGTCTCTCCTGTGTATGTTGCTGCTGCTGCTGCTGCTAAGTTGCTTCAGTCGTGTCCAACTCTGTGCGACCCCATAGACGGCAGCCCACCAGGCTCCCGCGTCCCTGGGATTCTCCAGGCAAGATCACTGGAGTGGGTTGCCATTTCCTTCTCCAATGCATGAAAGTGAAAAATAAAAGTGAAGTTGCTCAGTCATGTCCGACTCTTAGCGACCCCGTGGACTGCAGCCCACCAGGCTCCTCCGCCCATGGGATTTTCCAGGCAAAAGTACTAGAGTGGGGTGCCATTGCCTTCTCCGTCTCCTTTGTATAGCTGTCATTAATCTTTTGCTTGATTTTCTCCTGTTAGTCTCTCTCTTGTCAATTTAATTCTTAGAGCAGCCAGAAGAACCTAGAAGAGTGGAGGAAATTTTCTTCCTCCCCAGCACACATTGTATGATGCTATTTTAGATTATCATACAGAATAAAAAATATTTGACCTCTTTGTCTTTTTCCCTGCAGCATTTCCAGTAGTCATAGCAGTGATTGCCACATTAGTAGTGTTCAACAAATTAATATTTGTTGAAAATTGAATGAATTGAATGACTTTCCAGCAGGAGGAACATAATCTCATCATAGACTGTGGAAATTTAAGGTTAAAAACTAGGTTCAAATTCAAAAAGCTTTCATTAGAAAATATTGTATAATTATATAAAGTTCAGAAAGCAGTAAATTGGGCTAGATCTTTTTGAAACAGTTTTCTATGTTTGGTTCCAGTCTTTATCAGCAATGAACTATCATATTTAAAAGTCAGTTTATTTCTCTTTCCTCAGAGGTTAACCATTATCCTTAAGTTAGATTAATTTCTCTTCTCCCAGACATAATATTATTCTAAAGTTGGTTTGAATCATTCCTGTTCATGCCTTTGTACTTATGCTATGCATTTCTGTATTGGCAGTAGTATTTACTTTTTGATTAGAAGGTTTGTAAAACTACGTAAATAATCATGGTAGAAAAAAAAATTCTCTAGCACATTCTCTAGCATAATCACTATTTTCTCCTCAATATTGTATTCAGTATATTGGGCTGGCCAAAACATTTGTTCGGGTTTTTCCATTAGATGTTGCAGAAATCTCCGAATGAACTTTTTGGCCAACCCAATATTTCCTTTTTGATAAAATTAGCACCAGGTGACTCTTTTTAATTGCTCTATAGCACACAATCTGATGCTTTAGGAATTTAAATTGTCTGCTTATAAGCTTTGATTGCCTTCAACTCTGCTGGATATTGCCAAGTTCATCTCCATAGTGCTTACAGTTTTGGGTTCCTTCCGTAATAAGTGTATCTTTTCCTTTCCCGGCAATTTCTTAACCTTGCTACTATTGAACTAGATGTAAAATGATTTTTTTTAAGTGTATTTCATTTGAGTGTCTCTAATAATTAAGGAGGGAGAGCAACATATAGCATATTTGTTGCCATTATCAATTCCTTTTCTATCAATTAACAGTTGTCTATTGTTCATTGGAACATTTTTCCTTAATGACATGCAGGAGCATTTAATGTACACTGGATAATAACCCTTGGTTGGCTATATGCAAGACAAATTTCATCTCTCAGTTTTCAGCTTTCCTTTATTTTTTAACTTTGAATATGGGTTATTCTACTATACATTTTATGCATGTTCTGGATGTGTGCACAGTCCCTCAGTCGTGTCCAACTCTCTGCGGCTTCATGAGCTGTAGCCTGTCAGACTGCTCTGTCCGTGGGATTTTCCAGGCAAGAATACTGGATCTTCCTGACCCAGGGATCAAACCCACATCTCTTGCATCTCCTGCACTGGCAGGCAGATTCATTACCACTAGCGCCACCTGGGAAGCCCCTATACATTTTATATTTACCTTCTGTTAATTTAACCAGGTTTGTCAATTTTTATCTTTATGGTTTTTGCTTCTATAGATTTAAAACATTCTCTGTTCCACCAGTATTATGTTTTATTCTTTGAAATTAAATATTAGTTTGGAGAGAACTGATATTACATGATGTCAGTTGAGTCTTCCCATTCATTAATATGGTATATCTCTCCAATTGTTTGTCTTTCAATAAATTTTTATCATACTATTAATATTATGCATATTTTTTAGTTTTCTTTATCATTGCCATTAAAAAAACATTTTAACTAGTTTTTATTTGTGTACCTCAATCCTACTGATTTTTTCTGGATGGAGTTTGTGTCCAGTGAAATTGCTGAATGTTTTTATTCATTCCAATTGCTTATCAGTAGATTCCCCTGAATTTTCTGTTTGCATAATTATATTGTGTCCGCATAATTTATCACTTTCCAGTGATTACATATCTTATCAGTATGTGTTATTTTATCGTATAAGCTAGGAAATCCAGTAGTATATTCTGGAAGCAGTGATAGTGAACATCATCTAGTGCCTGCCATTAATTGTAATATTTCTAACTTTTCACTTTTAAATATGTCATTTGCTATAGGTTTTGGTATACATTCTTTATTAGGTCAAGAAAGTTCTGCTTTAATAATAGCTTGCTTAATATACTTGTCAGAATAAATACTAGATTGTGGGCTTTTCTACAGGTTTTGAAATGGTCAGTCATAAACTTTTTACTATCCATTAATCTGTTAATGTGATGAATTATACTAATAGATTTTTCCATTACTGAACTACTCTGGCTCTTATTGGAAAAACTCCTCTTAGACATGATTCTTTCTCTTACATATTGCTTGATTGCATTTGATAATATTTCATCTTCCATTTTCAGCATCTAAAATCAGAGCCATCTATGCTTTACATTCTTATACACACTGGGTATCAAGATATCACAAAATATATCAAGAAACTTTCTCTTTTTGTGTGTGTGTGGAACCATTTTTCTGGACTTCCCGTGGCTCAAACGGTAAAGAATCTGCCTGCAATGCAGGAGACTAGGGTTCAGTACCTCGGTCAGGAAGATCCTCTGGAGAAGGGAATGGCAATCCACTCCAGTATTCTTGCCTGGAGAATCCTATGGACAGAGAAGCCTGGTGGGCTACAGTCCATGGTGTCACAAAGAGTCAGATATGACTGAGCAACTAACACACACATTTTTCTGTAACTCAATCCCAGGCTAATTTATAAAAGATTGGAAAACCATATTCAGTGTCTCCTTCTTTTTCTAGATGTGGACATGTTTTTCCCTACATATAACATGTTTTTTGTATTTTTCCTCTTATGAAATCAGCATCGTTAAGATGAACACAGAGAATCCAAAATTATTGTAGTTACTATTTCTCCATCTTATCTAGGAATTTCGAGACACCATATGGACTAGGAAAAGCGTTTTAAATGAAGGAAGAAAAATAAAACTCGTACTTTTTTATTACTCATATAAGAGTCAAAAAATAGGGTACCACCACAATCTGTACTGAAAGGAAAAATTAATATTCAGTCAGTTCAGTTCAGTTCAGTCACTCAGTCATGTCTGACTCTGTGCTAACCCATGAATTGCAGCACGCCAGGCCTCCCTGTCCATCACCATCTCCCGGAGTTCACCCTAACTCATGTCCATCAAGTCGGTAATGCCATCCAGCTGTCTCATCCTCTGTCGTCCCCTTCTCCTCCTGCCCTCAATCCCTCCCAGCATCAGAGTCTTTTCCAATGACTCAACTCTTCCCATGAGGTGGCCAAAGTATTGGAGTTTCAGCTTCAGCATCAGTCCTTCAAATGAACACCCAGGACTGATCTCCTTTAGAATGGACTGGTTGGATCTCCTTGCAGTCCAAGGGACTCTCAAGAGTCTTCTCCAAACACCGCAGTTCAAAAGCATCAGTTCTTCAGCGCTCAGCTTTCTTCACAGTCCAACTCTCACATCCATACATGACTACTGGAAAAACCATAGCCTTGACTAGACGGACCTTTGTTGGCAAAATAATGTCTCTGCTTTTCAATATGCTATCTAAGTTGGTCATAACTCTCCTTCCAAGGAGTAAGCATCTTTTAATTTCATGGCTGCAATCACCATCTGCAGTGATTTTGGAGCCCCTGAAAATAAAGTCTGACACTGTTTCCACTGTTTCCCCATCTACTGCCCATGAAGTGATGGTAATATTGCTGCTGCTAAGTCGCTTCAGTCGTGTCCGACTCTGTGCGACCCCTTAGACTGCAGCTCACCAGGTTCCCCCGTCCCTGGGATTCTCCAGGCAAGAACACTAGAGTGGGTTGCCATTTCCTTCTCCAGTGCATGAAAGTGAAAAGTGAAAGTGAAGTCACTCAATCGTGTCCAACTCTTAGCAACCCCATGGACTGCAGCCCATCAAGCTCCTCCGTCCATGGGATTTTCCAGACAAGAGTATTGGAGTGGGGTGCCATTGCCTTCTCCGATGGTAATATTACTAATACGCAAAAACCCTAACAGGAGAAGTGGATCATTTAAAATATTAGAAAGTTAAAAATCTTCAAGGTTCTACAATTATTAATGCTGCCGTTTCTAAAGAAAAATTTTTTTAAGGACTATGGGCCAAGTTTATATTTTTCCACATTAACGTGGGAATTTGACAGGTATGCTGCTGGGTGATGTTCACTGCAATAAGAGCAGTGAAGGCAGCAGGTGGCAGCAGCTCCCACTTAAAAATCTCTGAGAGCCTGAGCAAGCCTTGTAACAGCAGGAGGCCTCCCTTGTATGCTGCTTAGTTCTTTTGCGTTTGTAACTGCTCATTTCAAATATGCAAAGCGGTGACAATGCATAAATCGCACTAACTCTAACCAAACAAATGAGACATTTTTTGTGTCTACGTTGAGAATGAATTACAAACTTACGAAATAGATGGTTTTACACCCGGTGCCTTGCTACTTTCTAGGACCCTTCTTTCCTCTCCTCCTCTTCCGTCTGTATGCATTTTGGGGGTCTCACTCAAGGCTTTCCTTTTCAGGGAAGCTGGCCATACTTTTGGACCTTTGCTACCTTCTATTAAATGACACTATATAATAATAACAATGTTGAGACATAAGCTATAATACTATTAACCATTTATGGAATACTTACCGTGTTCTAGGTTCTCTTCCAAATTTTACGTATTTTTCTCATTTAATTTGTGTAATAACTCAGTGAATTAGGCATTATTATTATTATCCACATTTTATAGATACCGAAACTGAAGCACAGGCATTTCCCTGGTGGTCCAGTGGTTAGGAATCCACCTTGCCATGCAGAGGATGTGGGTTCGATCCCTGGTCGAGGAGCTAAGATCCCACATGCTGCAGAGTGGCTGAGCCCAAGCACCACAACTACTGAGCTCAGGAACCCCAGCAAAGAGCCGGTGCACCACATCAAAAGATCCTGCACGCTGCAACTAGGCGCTGACACAGGCAAATAAATTAGTAACTAAATTTGAAAAAAAAAAAACTAAAGCACAGGAAGGCTAAGTGCTTTGTCTAAGATCACTAATAAGTAGATAGGGCCAGAAGATCAACACAGACTGGAGCCTGTATTCTTCACTGTTCAGGGAGACCAATCTGTGACTATAGACAGGTTGGCAGATACTTTAATGACACCAGGAAAGAGGGTTATTCAGGCAGTTTCGAGTGCATATATTTCTAAAACCTCCTTGAGAAGTGAATGCACAGGTGGGAATTGGAGGTGACTGATAGCTCAGTAAAGAAGAGATGGACAGACCAAAGAGGCAAAGCGCAGCTTCTTTACTGACTGTGGAAGCTTGGCCAGATGCGTCATCATCCAGAGCCTGACTTTCCTAATGCTTTAAATGGTGATAAGAATACTTCAGTGTTACTGTGAAGGTTGAGATAGCATAGGATATAGTTCCTGGAACATCGTTAAGGACCTTTTCAATTAATATTAGGTCAGTCCACCTTTCTCGATAAAGTGTAGTGCCAACTGTGAATTTCCTTTGGGTAGGTTGAGCCTAGAAGAATGAGTTAGAAGGAAATGAAGGGCAGCATTGATTAACTGAGGAAGAATTTTGCTTTATTAATGTTATCTTCCTCATTGAGTATCTCAAATATACATAACAAATGTTTCTTATTAAATTGACAAGCAAATAAAGTGACAGTATTAAGTAATCTATTTTAAATATATGAAACTAGATTCTAAGTATATTCGGCATACATTTTCAAAGAGCAAGGTTAACAGATTATATCAATATTCCTGGGGAATTTATTTACAATTTAAAAAGATGAATGAGGACTCCTTATAAATTTCTGACTTAAAGATGTTCAACTTATAGCATGACATCATTTCTTGTTTTCTTGTATGCTTATGCCTGTGTTTGTTTAATCATTCTTCCAATTAACTGATTGTCTTCTAGACCAAAAACAGAAGATGCTTGGATATTTGCAAAGCCCAATGCCATTCAGGCTGTTGGTGTGATGTCGTTTGGTGAGTACATGGTTTCCAAGGTCCTTTCTCAATGTGGGGTCTTCTGTACCATGAAAAAGTGCTTTGCCTCGTATTTGTGTCTGGAGAGCAGATGTCCTAAGTTTTAGACCTCCTATTAGCAGTGTATGATCCAGTTTGTGCCAGCATAAAATTAGGTGCAAACCATTCTCACTCATCACTAAAATTTGCTTCAATTTTAACAAGTATTTTCCTCATGCAGAAAACGCATTAAAGTCTTGTTTCTTAACTTGAAATCTAGCAAGTGTTAACAGACTCCTTCCTTGCACACAAAGTATTGTGAATTGGCCAGGAGTCTAGAGTGACTCTTTTATATCCCAGATGGGAAAGGAAGCCCTGGGCTGAAAATATGGTGTTGTTTAGATTTCCTTTAAGATTGGAAAGGCCACTAGGAAGTGGGAGAGAAAGTTGGAAAGGCCTGGTTTATATCAAGAGTGACATGAAAAGATCACATAAGCCTAATACAAATGAAATTTCTCATTCCTACAGCTGTTAGAAAGATTATTTCTGGCATTTCTAGTAAATTAGTATATTTGAACTTCAATTCATTCGTATTTCAAAGTAGCATATGTCTCTGAATTTTCCAAGGGAAAAGGAGAACTATGTGATTTGCTTTAATAATGCTTCCCCCCCCCCCTTGTATTGCAGCATTTATTTGCCACCATAACTGCTTCTTAGTTTATGGTTCTTTGGAAGAACCTACAGTAGCTAAGTGGTCTCACATCATCCATGTGTCTACCTTGATTTCTGTATTTATCAGTATTCTCTTTGCTACGTGTGGATACTTGACATTTACTGGCTACACCCAAGGTAAAAAGAAATTCTATCTTAACATATTTTGGTGTTCATATGGAGTGGTGCTATCACGTCTCATTTTAAGTATTATTATACCTCATGCTCTACTTCAAAGTAGAACACATTCTCTCCTCTACCTTCCTCCCTTTCTAATTTTCCTAATCTTCCCCCTTTTAAACTGCTAAGCTTTTTCTGTAGTCCATTCTCCCTCCTTTGATGGTTTCACTTCAAAGCACATGAATTCTGGCCTTCCTCTCCACTAGTCCACTGCAGTTTCACTTTCAAAGACAACAGTAGCCTCTCAACTCATCAAGGCTAACAGTCTTCTCGGTTCTGATGCTCATGGACCTCTCTGAATTACTTAGCAGTTCTGAGGGCTCCCCGTAGAGAAAAGAGCCCAACCATATCATCATTCACTCCCTTCATGTATTTTTTTTTCCTCTGAGTGCTTCCACTTTGCTTTCAAATCCTATCTCCTCTCCTTCTTTTCTTCTGTTCATACAACAACCAAGGACATTTCTACTTAGTTGCTCTACTCTTGCTTTAAATGCAAAATATCACCTTTCCCTCAAAACCAGCCCATTTCCTCCCCACCTCCACTCTCACCCCTGGACACTGAATTCACGTCTTTCTTCTGTTCATCCAACAACTGAGTGGTCATCTCTTCTACGTCCTTGCCTCTTACTTCACTCATCTATGTAGTGTGCTAGCTTGGGTAGTCTGACAGCCTGCTAAATGCCGTGATTCATGCATTCCACGGCTTCTGCAGACCTATTACTGCATCTGACCTTCAGACAACCCTAGGAAGGTAAGTGGAATAACTAGTTTTATCCCCTGCTTAGAACACAAAGAGGCAGAGTAACTTGCCCAAGCTGGCTGGTGACAAAGTGGAAACACGGCTCCTGACTTTCAGTCCCATTTTCTCTTCATTCCGTCTTGCTGTCTACCCCATTTTGGTCACATATGACCCACTAATAGTTGTCTCTTAGCCTCTAGTTCTTCTTGGCTTACTTTTCAGATGACATTGAGGTACTCTTGGGTGAATGGTGCATTGTGCTAAATTTAGGTTACAGGTGACTATGATTATAAGGAGAGAGTTCTCAAGAAACAAAGAAAGATGACTTCAAAAAAGAGTGATTAATACCATAATCCCAATGCTATCAAAAATATAATACCTATGTGTGCCATTAGAGTATAATAATGAAGTGACCTTGAAAGTCTTGATAAAAATTATTTCAAAACATTGCCATATATCACTAAAGCTGCACAGTTTGAAAGACAAATGGCCTTTAGGCTCCAATCTCCACAGAATCTTGGCTTCAAAATGCCTTTTCTCTAAGACAGAAACCCTTTCTCTTAGTCACACCTTCCTGGTATTTTTAATCAGTAGTAATTGTTCAGATATAATTAAGTCTTTACATAACAAAGCTGACAGGTTGATTTTGGTCTTTTTTTTTTTCCTTTTCTAGCTATAATTCCCTAAAACACACTTACAGTCAAGCTAGAATAAGCTGACACTGTTTCTTTGGGCCATTGTGCCTTAGGCAAATCCAGTCTTGTTTGCGCACACTGCAGGCTTCTTTTCTCTTTCATTTCACAGACTCTAGCTTGTGAGGCAGTGAGAACTCTCCATTTGTTCTTGAATTTTCCAGTGACTTTTGAAAAGATGCAGGGCCCGTATTTTAGTGGAAGTTAGAGAACAGGGAGCTTGAGTCCTTTTTCCTGGAGTGTTGGAATCTTTTCTGTCAACCTTGAACCAACCACTTCTGTGACTCTTGCTTTGTGATTTAATCTCCTTCTGCCCCAAAGGGACACTAGGAAATAATATATGTTTACTCCAATTAAAAAAGAGTCACTTAAATAAGTCTTGGGAAGAAGCAAGTCATTTAGTCTTTTAATGAAAACTAAGTATACAGAGGATTATTATAAATTTTTTTTTATATATAAACAGTGTGGCAGTGTGTGACTTTTATCTAATTTTCTGTTCAGTTTAATTGAAAACTGTGACAAACATTTTAAAATGTAAGTATTTTATTTAGGAAATAAACAGCCCCAAATATTTGTTTCTATATTGGGAAACTTTTTGTTGACATGATCTGTGCTCTCATTAGATCCTGTATTTCTTAACATGTATCTAAGAAAATAGTCTCTAAATAAGAATTGGTTCAAGGTATATATGGTCCATCATTTAGTTTGGAACTAATTAAATATAATACTTTGCCTGGGAACTAACCATATTTTCACCATTTTCAATCAGTGCATTTATACTTGGGTTCCTCAGATACCATGAAAGATAGTGTGTTTGGAATTCCTTGCTGTAGCCCTGAGTTTGTGATTAAACTCTATAGAGTGATATACAGGAAATTCAGCTCCTTACATGTACTAGTCTACTGTTCCTTTCAGGATTGTCCTTGATCTAAGAATAACATTTCAAAGGAAATTTGTTTATTTTAACAGACTTTTTTTTTTTTTTAATAATGAAGTCACTTACTTACTAGAAACAAAGACCAGAAGCAAGTTTATAAAATCTGTGCACAAGAATTTAGGGAGTTGATTCTGCTATAAGAAGACAATGGATAAAAGTATTTTTCAGATGTTGATACAAATTTAAGGCTAATCTTCTAAAAACAAACAATGAGAGTAAGAGAAAAACCATTAGTGATAAATTTACTTTCAAGTGGAGCATGTGCTAGTTTTAATACCCAGCAGTAATTATGTAGCTTTTGAATGCAAAATTTGTATTTAGACTTAGCTGTCTGTTGTATTAATTAAATTAAATGATGTTTATGTACCTTTAGTTATATAATAAATATAAAATATCTCATTTATTAGGTATTTATCTCAAATATCCAGTATCTATTAAGTAAATCTATTTTATATTGTTCTCTAGGAGACTTGTTTGAAAATTATTGCAGAAATGATGACTTGGTAACATTTGGAAGGTTTTGCTATGGAGTCACTGTCATTTTGACATACCCGATTGAATGCTTTGTGACTAGAGAGGTAAGCACAGTCTTTTTCAACACTTTAGCTAGGTCATTTCTCTACTACATTAATTTAGTGCAATTTATAAATCATTTGATTCTGCAAATTCCTAAGTGCATGATAAGAAATATAATTCATGAAATTTTCTC
>SJYQ01001502.1:355000-430895 GCA_006410935.1 Redunca redunca
CCAGCATTTCTCATGATGTACTCTGCATAGAAGTTAAATAAGCAGGGTGACAATATACAGCCTTGAGTACTCCTTTTCCTATTTGGAACCAGTCTGTTATTCCATGTCCAGTTCTAACTGTTGCTTCCTGACCTGCATACAGATTTCTCAAGAGGCAGGTGAGGTGATCTGGTATTCCCATCTCTTTCAGAACTTTCCACAGTTGATTGTGATCCACACAGTCAAAGGCTTTGGCATAGTCAATAAAGCAGAAATAGATGTTTTTCTGGAACTCTCTTGCTTTTTCCATGATCCAGCGGATGTTGGCAATTTGATCTCTGGTTCCTCTGCCTTTTCTAAAACCAGCTTGAACATCAGGGAGTTCACGGTTCACGTATTGCTGAAGCCTGGCTTGGAGAATTTTGAGCATTAGTTTACTAGCATGTGAGATGAGTACAATTGTGCAATAGTTTGAGCATTCTTTGGCATTGCCTTTCTTTGGGATTGGAATGAAAACTGACCTTTTCCAGTCCTGTGGCCACTGCTGAGTTTTCCAAATTTGCTGGCATATTGAGTGCAGCACTTTCACAGCATCATCTTTCAGGATTTGAAACAGCTCAACTGGAATTCCATCACCTCCACTAGCTTTGTTCATAGTGATGCTTTTTCTTTTAAAAAAAATGCAAAAAAGCAAAATGGCTGTCTGGGGAGGCCTTACAAATAGCTGTGAAAAGAAGAGAGGCAAAAAGCAAAGGAGAAAAGGAAAGATATACGCATCTAAATGCAGAGTTCCAAAGAATAGCAAGAAGAGATAAGAAAGCCTTCTTCAGCAATTAATGCAAAGAAATAGAGTAAAACAACAGAATGGGAAAGACTAGAGATCTCTTTAAGAAAATTAGAGATACCAAGGGAACATTTCATGCAAAGATGGGCTCGATAAAGGACAGAAATGGTATGGCCCTAACAGAAGCAGAAGATATTAAGAAGAGGTGGCAAGAATACACAAAAGAACTGTACAAAAAAGATCTTCACGACCCAGATAATCATGATGATGTGATCACTAATCTAGAGCCAGACATCTTGGAAAGTGAAGTCAAGTGGGCCTTAGAAAGCATCACTACGAACAAAGCTAGTGGAGGTGATGGAATTCCAGTTGAGCTGTTTCAAATCCCGAAAGATGATGCTGTGAAAGTGCTGCTCTCAATATGCCAGGAAATGGACTACAGAGTCCATGGAATTCTCCAGGCCAGAATACTGGAGTGGGTAGCCTTTCCCTTCTCCAGGAGATCTTCTCAACCCAGAGATTGAACCCAGGTCTCCCGCACTGCAGGCAGATTCTTTACCAGCTGAGCCACAAGGGAAGCCCAAGAATACTGAAGTGAGTAACCTATCCCTTCTCCAGTGGATTGTCCCAACCTACAAATCAAACCAGGGTCTCCTACATTGCAGGCAAATTGTTTACCAACTGAGCTATCAGGGAAGTTCAGTGATTAGTATCCCTGTTTAATTATTAGCAGAGTTATGGCAGTATCCACTCAATGTGGCACTATTACTTACCTAGAAATGTTACTTATCATAGCTTGGGGAATTGACTTCCTTAAGGTCCCCAGCATCAAATCCTGTCCTACCATTTCCAGCTCTTTTTTCATGGATCTTTTGCACAGTTACCACCCTATTTAGACTGTCTCCTTCTTGTCCCCCATATGTATCTTTCCTGTTCTCTTTGCTCTTTTTCACACTGTTGCCTTGGTCTATAATTCTGCTCTAAATCGCATCTATGTTTCAAGCTCTTCCTCAAGCCAAAGTAAGACAAGGACATTTCAGGAATACAATAAAGCCAGTTAATCTCATGGAGACAGAACTAGATAGCAAAGTTCAGATCTGTTATTCGCTCAGTCGTGTCCAACACTTTGCAACCCCATGAACCATAGCACGCCAGGCCTCCCTGTCCATCACGAACTCCTGGAGTTTACCCAAACTCATATCCATCTAACCATCTCATCCTCTGTCGTCCCCTTCTCCTGCCTTCAATCTTTCCCAACATCAGAATCTTTTCAATGAGTCAGCTCTTTGCATCAGGAGGGCAAAATATTGGAGTTTCAGCTTCAACATCAGTCCTTCCAATGAACACTCAGGACTGATCTCCTTTAGGATGGACTGGTTGGATCTCCTTGCAGTCTAAAGGACTCTCAAGAGTCTTCTCCAACACCACAGTTCAAAAGCATCAACTCTTCTGTACTCAGCTTTCTTTATAGTCCAACTCTCACATCCATATATGACTACTGGAAAAACCATAGCCTTGACTAGATAGACCTTTGTTGACAAAGTAATGTCTCTGCTTTTTAATATCCTGTCTAAGTTGGTCATAACTTTTCTTCCAAGGAGTAAGTGTCTTTTAATTCATGGCTGCAGTCACCATCTGCAGTGAGTTTGGAGCCCCCAAAATAATGTCAGCCACTGTTTTCCCTGTTTCCCCAGCTATTTGCCATGAAGTGATGGGACCAGATGCCATGATCTTAGTTTTCTGAATGTTAAGCCAACTTTTTCACTCTTCTCTTTCACTTTCATTAGGAGGCTCTTTAGTTCTTCTTCACTTTCTGCCATAGGGTGGTGTCATCTGCATATCAGAGGTTATTGATATTTCTCCCGGCAATCTTGATTCCAGCTTGTGCTTCATCCAGCCCAGTGTTTCTCGTGATGTACTCTGCACAGAAGCTAAATAAGCAGGGTGACAATATACAGCCTTGAGTACTCCTTTTGCTATTTGGAACCAGTCTGTTGCTCCATGTCCAGTTCTAACTGCTGCTTCCTGACCTGCATATAAGTTTCTCAAAAGACAGATCAGGTGGTCTGGTATTCCCATCTCTTTCAGAATTTTCCACAGTTTATTGTGATCCACACAGTCAAAGACTTTGGCATAGTCAATAAAGCAGAAATAGATGTTTTTCTGGAAATCTCTTGCTTTTTCCATGATCCAGCGGATGTTGGCAATTTAATTTCTGGTTCCTCTGCCTTTTCTAAAACCAGCTTGAACATCTGGAAGTTCATGGTTCACGTATTGCTGAAGCCTGGCTTGGAGAATTTTGAGCATTACTTTACTAGTGTGTGAGATGAGTGCAATTGTGCGGTCGTTTGAGCATTCTTTGGCCTTGCCTTTCTTTGGGATTGGAATGAATACTGACCTTTTCCAGTCCTGTGGCCACTACTGTGTTTCCAAATTTGCTGGCATGTTGAGTGCAGCACTTTCACAGAATCATCTTTCAAGATTTGAAGTAGCTCAACTGAATTCTATCACCTCCACTAGATTTGTTCGTAGTAATGCTTCCTAAGGCCCACTTGATTTCACATTCCAGATGTCTGGCTCTAAGTGGGTTTTCACACCATCGTGATTATCTGGGTCTTGAAGATTTTTTTGTACAGTTTTTCTGTGTATTCTTGCCACCTGTTCTTAATATCTTCTGCTTCTGTTAGGTCCATACCATTTCTGTCCTTTATTGAGCCCATCTTTGCATGAAATGTTCCCTTGGTATCTCTAATTTTCTTGAATAGATCTCCTGCCTTTCCTATTCTATTGTTTTCCTCTATTTTTCTTTGCATTGATCACTAAGGAAGGCTTTTTTATTTCTCCTTGTTATTCTTTGGAACTCTGCATTCAAATGGGTGTATCTTTCCTTTTCTCCTTTGCTTTTCACTTGTCTTCTTTTCACAGCTATTTGTAAGGCCTCCTCAGACAGCTGTTTTGCTTTCTTGCATTTCTTTTTCTTGGGGATGGTCTTGATCCCTGTCTCCTGTACAACGTCACAAACCTCAGTCCATAGTTCATCAGGCACTCTGTCTATCTTATCTAGTCCCTTAAATCTATTTCTCACTTCCTCTGTATAATCATAAGGGATTTGATTTAGGTCATATCTGAATGGTCTAGTGGTTTTGCCCACTGTCTTCAATTTAAGTCTGAATTTGGCAATAAGAAGTTCATGATCTGAGCCACAGTCAGCTCCCAGTCTTGTTTTTACTGATTGTATAGAGCTTCTCCATCTTTGGCTGCAAAGAATATAATCAATTTGATTTCAGTGTTGACCATCTCATGATGTCCATGTGTAGTCTTCTCTTGTGTTGTTGGAAGAGGGTGTTTGCTATGACCAGTGTGTTCTCTTGGCAAAACGCTATTAGCCTTTGTCCTACTTCATTCTGTACTCTAAGGCCAAATTTGCCTGTTACTCCAGGTATTTCTTGTTTTCCTACTTTGCATTCTAGTCCCCTATAATGAAAAGGACATCTTTTTGGGTATTAGTTCTAAAAGGTCTTGTAGGTCTTCATAGAACTGTTCAACCTCAGGTTCTTCAGCATTACTGGTCAGGGCATAGACTTGGATTACTGCAATATTAAATGGTTTGCCTTGGAAACAAACAGAGATCATTCTGTCGTTTTTGAGATTGCATCCAAGTACTGCATTTCAGACTCTTCTGTTGACTATGATGGCTACTCTATTTCTTTTAAGGGATTCCTGGCCACAGTAGTAGATATAATGGTCATCTGAATTAAATTCAACCATTCCAATCCATTTTAGTTTACTGATTCCTAGAATGTTGACATTCACTCTTGCCATCTCCTGTTTGACCACTTCCAATTTGCCTTGATACATGGACCTAACATTTCAGGTTCCTATGCAATATTGCTCTTTACGGCATCAGACCCTGCTTCTATCACCAGTCACATCCACAACTGGATATTGTTTTTGCTTTGGCTCCAACCCTTCATTCTTTATGGAGTTATTTCTCCACTGATCTCCAGTAGCATATTGGGCACCTACCGACCTGGGGAGTTCATCTTTCAGTATCCTATCATTTTCCCTTTTCATACTGTTCATGGGGTTCTCAAGGCAAGAATACTGAAGTGGCTTGCCAGTCCCGTCTCCAGTGGACCACATTCTGTCAGACCTCTCCACCATGACCTGTCCATCTTGGGTGGCACTGTCTAGTTCTAAATTGTATTTGATCTGTTCTATCTTGTCAAAAATTGATGACTATTTGTTTCATTGGATTGTTTGAATCTCTCTAATTAGGATGTTAATTCCTAAGAATAGGAATCATCTCCTAGACATTTTCTCTTAGCATAATACAGTGTAGGACATATTAAAAAGGTGTTAAATAGGTAACTGGGCTCACCAGATGGTGCTAGTGGTAAAGAACTTGCATGCCAATGCAAGAGGTGTAAGACACAGGTTTGATCCTCAGGTCAGGAAGATCCTCTGGAGGAGAGCATGACAACCCTCTCCAGCTTTCTTGTGTAGAGAATCCCATGGACAGAGGAGCCTGGTGGGCTACAGTCCATGGGGTCTCAAATAGTCGGACATGACTAAAGAGACAGCACACACACAAAATAGGTAACTGTTGAGTGATTTCCTAATCTGAGCATCAGCGGAAAATGGTAATCGTCTCTTCTCCATTTTTGTTAAGGGAAGGCAAGATAAAATAGACTTAATTTGTACCAGATAGGATTTAGATTATATGAAGTTAGTTTCCTATTAGTAAAGAATATTAAACATGCATTATTATTAAAAGATATCGTGCTAACTCTTTCCTTAGAGGTCCTTCAGATAATCTAAATAGCATCTGTAGTTTGTTTTGCCTTATTGGACTCAAGGAAAAAGAATAAAGTAACTTCTCAAGGTCTCTCTCACACTTCAGAAATATTTTTGTTCACTCAATAGTATGCCATGTTCTGAGTCTGGAATGTAAGCCAATGCCTGTCTAATAGTTCAATAAAGAATACTTGTTATTGATGTGTGTGTGTGTCTGTGTGTAAATAGTTTGGAAAGGATACAACATTCATTCATATGACTTAAGATTTGAGTGATTGCCTTACTGTATTTTATATAGTCTTAACTACTATAATATAAAATTCTCTTTTAAAACTCCTGCACAGCTCTGAGAGTCCCTCTCTAAATAATCTGTTTGTCTTTGGCAGGTAATTGCCAATGTGTTTTTTGGTGGGAATCTTTCATCAGTTTTCCACATTATCATAACTGTGGTTATCATTACCGTGGCCACACTTGTGTCACTGCTGATTGATTGCCTTGGAATAGTTTTAGAGCTCAGTGTAAGTACATTTGAAGATTCTAAAAATCTCCTTTAAAGTTATGTTTGCATTTAACATGAGATGTATTTTTCCTTAATAAAGGTGTCATTTTCTGAACTGGAATGAAAATGTGCTTGTTATAGTAAATATTTGCATAGATGATATTATGTGGTTTTCAGGACTCTATATTTTTAGAGCAGTGGTTCTTCAATGGGGGAAATGCCCTTCTGTCCCCACCCCCAGTGGACACTTAGCAGTGTCTATAGATGTTTTTAGTTGCCACAACTGGGTAGGCTGATGCTAGTGGTACCTAGTGGGTAGAGGACAGGAATGTGGCTAAATATCTCACGATGTGCAGGGTAATCTTTACCACAAAGAATTATGCAATCCAAAATGTCAATAATTTTGGAACTAAATTACTGGTTTAAGCAGTTTTTCCATATTTTATTTTCTATAATACATAGATATAATTGAAAATAACTATAAATGAAACAAATCTAGGGGAAATTCCTTTGCAGAGCAAAGACAGGTCTAGAGAGACTCATTAAAATACGTAATGAAGGAAGTTATATCCACTTACCCATTCACTTACCTTATTCTTTAAGTAATTTTCTCTCTCTCTCTCTCATTTCCTTTGTAATCTCTACTGCTGATTTCCAAATCTATGTCCTCATCATATCACATTTGAATTAATATTGGGGTTTTGCTTCAGCTAGCACATATTTAAGTTCTGCTTCCAATTTATCACCATCCTGCTTAAATACTTTTCTCTCAACAAGCACAAAATCTGTTGCCTTTATCGTCTGACCCCAAGCTATCTGTGGAAAGTTACTTACCATTAACCTCCCAAAATCTACCCACAGCTCTAGTCAATCTCCTTTTTGACCTATGAGTAATCCATATTAATTCTTTCTTTTATCCTTTGGCTTATGTTTATTCTTTCCTGTAATTTTTTTTTTTCATTTCTCTCCAAATCTTACAAAGATTTAAAGTCTAGTGCAGCTTTAATATGTTTATTTTTTTATCAGATATATATATTAAATAATTACAATTGAGCTTTGAACAACATGGATTTGAAATACAGAGTCTACTTTCACACAGATACTTTTCAATAAGAGTATGCAGAATTGTATATGTTATATATGAGCTTCCGACAGCTCAGTAACCCCCTAACTCCCACGTTATTCAAGGGTCAGTGATACACTATGCCACAAAAGCAGAGATATAAGGATGGGAGGGAATCAGAAAGGATCTGTGCTTTTGTGGAGCTTACAATCTCACAAGGAAACTTAAAAGTTCAGCTACTATATAGGCAGTGAAGAAGAGAAAAGGATGTGGGTGGACTACTAAAAGACACTTTTTAGAAAAAATTGACAGAATTTGGTAACCAATTCAATTGGGAGGACAGGGGGATAGAGGGGCGCATCAAGAAGGACTTCTTGGGACCCAGCAATTCCTCTTCTGGGTATTTACCCAAAGAAAACAAAAACACTAATTTGAAAATGTGTATGTACTATGAAGTTCTTGACAACATGATTTCAACAGCCAAGATACGGAAGCAACCTAAGTGTCCATCAAGAGATGAATAAATAATATGTGGTATGTATATACAGTAAAACACTACTCGGGCATAAAAAATAAAATCTTTCCATTTGCAGCATCATGGTTGGATATTGAGGATATTATGCTAAAGTGAAATAGGTCACACAGAGAAAGACAAATACTGTATTATCTTACTTATATCAATATATGGAATCTAATAAAGATTAAACAGAACAAAATGGAAACAGACTCACAGATACAGAGAACAAATGAGTGGCTGCCAGAGAGGAGGGGCAGGGGTGAAATTGTTCAAGGAAACTGAGATACAAATTTCCAGTTATATGATAAATAAGTTACATGTATGTAATATACAGCATAAGGAATATCTATAATATTGTAATAATTTGTATGGGGACAGATTGTTACTAGAGTTGTTCTGATGATCATTTCATAATGTATGTAAATGTCAAATCACTATTTAGTGCACCTAAAACTCACATAATATCGTATGTCAACTATATTTCAATTTTTAAAAGTGACCCCAAAAAAGTGACTCCTTGATTCTACTTTGCGGAAGTAGGATAATGAGATCATTTGGTGAAACATGAATAGAAGTGATTCTATTGCTTTAGAGTCTTTCCTCTTCCCCTTCTACAATCCTTCTGGAATTTCTACTCAAAACCACACCACTTAGCATTGATCAGTCATGTCCCAAAGGGAGGGTGGGCTTTTATAGATAGAATATCAAGTTATCTTTTACTCACTCCATTGAGAGTTAAGGGGGAGGTGAAGGTATTATTCCTTCCAGGTGCCATTTGGATTTGAAATCCCAGACAAAGGTAGTGGAAGATTCAGTCAGGAACACACTGTTGGGAGTTTTCCTGTATCAGATCATGTGGAAAGTAGAGAGTAGGCAACTCCCCCAACCCTCGTATGACTAGCGAAACATCTGTTCCACCAACAATGGAAAGAAAGTTCATAGGAAACATGGAAAATTATCCAAGGTAACTTTTACCTACTTACTCATTTTGCATAGGCTAAAGGCTAGTAGGTTCACTTAAAGTCATTTCACGTTCCAACCTTGATCTATGTAAATGGATGACTGCAACCTAAATGTAACTTGATTTAAGTACTACCTTATATCATATATGGTCTGGACTGTCCGTAAGCTTGCCTTTGCTATCAAAGTGCAAGTTCTTTAGAGACAAGAACGGTGCTTAATTGCCTTCTCCATCCCCCATAGTATATATAGCACAGTGCTAAGAACACAGTGCTCAAATCACTGCATGGGCCACTGCCCACTGGGAGAACAGTGAAGGACCAATGTCTACAAATGTTCCTGGACACAGAAGGCATTCTTTAGTATGCATGAGTCCTATCTGACTCTTTGTGAGCTACAGGCTATAGCCCACCAGGCTCCTTTGTCCATGTTATTTCCCAGTGAAGAATACTGGACTGGGTTGCCATTTCCTACTCCAGGGGATCTTGCCAACCCAGGGACTGAGCCCATATCTCTTGCATTCGCAGGTGGATTCTTTCACTGAGCTACCTGAAAAGCCCATTCTCTAGTTGTGGCATCAAGCAATTAAGTGTTACAAAAAGTTGTTGGGGCTGACAGTAATAGTAATCCTTTAATTATGCTGAGGAGACAACCAGCACAATTCCCAACTCTGTTATTTCTTGTTTTGTGAAATGTCTCATTTGAGGTTGCATGTTTGTTTGAATATTGTAGGATTGTGATATGAGAGAACATATGTTTATCAACTGCCTTACTCCTCACTATTTTGATAGCCTAAAAGTTTTTGTTCCCTTTAAGTTAACCAAGCATACACATATTGCTTATTTTTCAGGAATGATATATTTATGTATATTTGACCATTACTTTCTATTAATTCCAAATCTCCCTGACACTTTGCATAACAAAATTATAAGCACATAATGATGGGCTACAGTCCATGGGGTTGCAAAGAGTCAGAAATGACTGAGTAACTAAGCACAATCACATTAAATATTCCCAATTGTGCCTATGTTGAAATTTTTTGTGGTTAAGACAGAATTTTGCTGTTGTAATAAAATAATGATATTTCATGAAAATCTGTTATGAAGTTAAGATCTGAGCTGAGTTTGAGAACTATTTTTAAAAATTTAAAACATGATTCTAGATCCTTAGATTTAAAAAGAAAAGAAAAGAAAAACCTGGCTATATAAACATTTAAGAAGAGTGCCAAATTGTCATGATCTAAGAACATCATGAGAAATGCTGGACTGGAAGAAGCACAATATGGAATCAAACTTGCTGGGAGAAATATCAATAACCTCAGATATGCAGATGACGCCACCCTTATGGCAGAAAGTGAAGAGGAACTCAAAAGCCTCTTGATGAAAGTGAAAGAGGAGAGAGAAAAAGTTGGCTTAAAGCTCAACATTCAGAAAACGAAGATCATGGCATCTGGTCCCATCACTTCATGGCAAATAGATGGGAAAACAGTGGAAACAGTGTCAGACTTTATTTTTATGGGCTCCAAAATTACTGCAGATGGTGACTGCAGCCATGAAATTAAAAGACACTTACTCCTTGGAAGGAAAGTTATGACCAACCTAGATAGCATATTGAAAAGCAGAGACATTACTTTGCCAACAAAGGTCCGTCTAGTCAAGGCTATGGTTTTTGCAGTGGTCATGTATGGATGTGAGAGTTGGACTGGGAAGAAAGCTGAGCGCTGAAGAATTGATGCTTTTGAGCTGTGGTGTTGGAGAAGACTCTTGAGAGTCCCTTGGACTGCAAGGAGATCCAACCAGTCCATCCTAGAGGAGATCAGTCCTGGGTGTTCTTTGGAAGGAATGATGCTGAAGCTGAAGCTCCAGTACTTTGGCCACCTCATGTGAAGAGTTGACTCATTGGAAAAGACTCTGATGCTGGGAAGGATTGGGGACAGGAGGAGAAGGGGCGACAGAGGATGAGATGGCTGGATGGCATCACCGATTTGATAGACGTGAGTCTGGGTGAACTCTGGGAGTTGGTGATGGACAGGGAGGCCTGGCGTGCTGCGATTCATGGGGTTGAAAGAGTCGGACACGACTGAGTGACTGAACTGAAGAACTCAATTACACTAGTTTTAAGAAGTCGCAGGTCTTCATTCACTTCCAGACCATCTGGGCGTACACTTTTTTAATCAGTGGAAGTCTTTTTGTAAGTGCAGTGTCACAGCCAGGTCTCTGTTCAGCTCCATTTTGTGTGGGCATTTGTTATGTTTTATAGCATCAGATCAAGCAGCAGGTCACACAGCCCTTTAGAAGCAACGAAAGCATGTGATGTTTCCCCTCCAAACAACAGTGTGAGCCGTTGGAGCATTTACAGTGTGAGCAGTAGGGAGCATTTACTCTGAGTCAAATGTTTTGTGTATATTATCATCCTTAATCTATATAAATTTCACATATGAAGATATTGAGACACAGTGTGATTGGCACCATTAACAGGTCACACTGCGTTTTTTTTAATTGAAGTATAGTTGATCTATATGGGCTTCTCAGGTGGCCCTAGGGGTAAAGAACCCACCTACCAGTGCAGGAGACAGAAGAGACACGAGTCCAATTCCTGGGTCGGGAAGATCCCCTGGAGGAGGGCATGGCAACCCACTCCAGTGTTCTTGTCTGGAGAGTCCCATGGACAGAGGAACCTGGCGGATTACAGTCCATGGAGTCTCAAAGAGTTGGACATGACCAAAGCAACTTAGCACCCACTCATGCATAGTTGATTTATAACATTATATTACTTTCAGGTGTGCAACTTAGTGACTCAATATTTTTATAGATTATACTCCATTTAAAGTTATTACTAATATGAAGCAATGGCTATATTTGCCTATGCTATACAATACATCCTTGTAGCCCATCTATCTTATACATAGTAGTTCGTATCTCTTAATCTCCTTCCCTTGTCCTATCCCTCCTACCTTACTCCCTCTCCACTGTAGCCACTAGTTTGTTCTCTATATCCGTGAGTTTGTTTCTTTTTTGTTATATTCACTAGTTTGTTTTATTTTTTAGATTCTACTTATAAGTGATGATACAGTATTTGTCTGACTTACTTCACTAATCATAATGTTCTCTTGGTCCATCCACATTGCTGGAGATGGCAGAATTTCATTCTTTTTTGACTGAGTAGTATTTGAGTGTATATGTGTGTGTGTATACATTGACTACACCTTCTTTATTCATTCATCTGTCAATAGACACTTAAATAGCTCACATTATTTTTAAGTGGTAGAAAGTGAACACAAGCTTTCAAACCCTGTTGCCCATGTTTTTAATCATTATGCTAGTCAGAGATTTCCTAAGTATAAGGCTTTAAATCATGCAAAATAAATGTATTCATGTCTCCTTCCATTTTTTAGGTTAAAAATCTATGCATTGAGTTTACCTGTAAGTGAGGTTAAGAGTAATTCAGAATATACATAGATAGACTTTTAAAAAGGGTTAAATACAAAAAAATGAAATTAAAAGTTTTTCATCTATGCTGATAATGTTTAGCTAATAGCCTTTACCTTAGTTAATAAGGTAGCACCTTAGAAATTCTTTTCCTTTTATGGCTTCTGAATCATCATTAAGTAGAGTAAGGATCTTTACAGGTGATGATATAATAGAATCAGACCTTCAATTTGCAAAGTTAAGGAAATGATATTACTTAGTATAACTAAAATAATATAAAATAAAATTATTCAGACTTATATTAGTTATTTAATAAAAATCAAAACCCCATTTAGAACTTAGCTTCCTTTTTATTTTATTGTTTTCATGGCAGTAGAACAAAATGACTTATTTTCCAAGGCAAATGCACTCTCAATTTTAAAGGATTCATTTTAGAAACAAATAAGTTCCATTCTTGTTAATAACAATCCAACATCTCAGCACTAGTGTTGCTGTTAGAGAAAGGAGGCATCTGCAGTAATTGGGTCCTTTGGGTTTCTACTTGCAGCAGAACAAAGAGGAAAGATGAAGCAGCTGGTGCCTGTGGCCAGGCTAACCAGCCCAAGAAGCACTGTGTGCAGCATACAGTGGAGGGAAGAGAGCAAACCTATTACCCAGCAAGAGCACACAGAGCGGGTGAGCCGTAGTCCAAGCCGCCGAAGACCTCTGAGCTAGAGTTTCTCTTTAAGGTATAGGTACACATTTCATGAGTCCAGATTGATTACAAAATAGAAATTTTAAGGATGTTTAAGCACTCTTTTCTTTAGTTTTCAGCCTCCTTGCATCAGATGAGAGGTTTCTGTTCAGGTAGGAGAATTCAAATACTTTTCCAATCTGTACTGCCAGTAAAAATATTCAACACCTTCTGTTATTTCCCACCTGCAAACTGCAAAATGCCCTGGCATCAGTAGTGTTTTTTATCAAAGGATAGTGCTTTCCCCTTTTATAAATAAGCTATATATTTTACTGTCTCTTGATAAACAGTGATGGCATTTATGTGCTGTCAGGAAATTTTGAAAATTATCGCTAAGCCAGTGGTATATCCTCCAACAAGGCTATATTAGATAGATGAAATTAGTTGGACTAATTTATAGGGAATGGGCTTTCCAGGTGGCTCAGTGGCAAAGAATCCTTCTGCCAATGCAGGAGACACCGAAGATGTAGGTTTGATCCATGGGTTGGGAAGATCCGTTGGAGGAGGAAATGGCAACTCAGTCCAGTATTCTTGCCTGGAAAATCCCATGGACAGAGGAGCCTGGCGGTCTACAGTCCATGGGGTCACAAGGAGTCAGACACGACTGAGCAACTGAGCACACACATACACACAATTTGTAGGGAATAGAGTAGATGTTTTTATCATTTTACTGATAATCTTGGGTCCTAGCAACAATCTCCACCAAGACAGAGCTTTCAAATATTAAGGAAGTAACTACTATCTAGACAAGATACTCAACTGGACTTCTTCCAGTACAAACATCAGCTATAAAGTTTTCCCACTAATTGCTACTTTCCCAACCTTTAAGAATTATGACATAAACAGAACACCCATTGCTTTGCACTGCCCAGCAAGTTAGGTTTGGAAGAGTCCCAAAATGCTGACTGATGACAGCTTCTGAGCAGCAGCTGGTTGCCGTTTCTATCCGGATAGCACTTTCACACTCCACAGTTCCTGGAAAAGTTGCTTCACGTGTTCCTATGAACAGCCTTTTATCACTCTTTATCTCCACACACACAAACACACACACACACGTGCACATACTCACTCATGCATGCACTGACAAAGATATTGTTGTTTAGTCACTAAGTTGTGTCCCACTCTTTTGTGACTCCATGAACCATAGCCTGCCAGGTGCTTCTCTGTCCATGGGATTCTCCAGGCAAGAATACTGGAGTGGGTAGCCATTCCCTTCTTCAAGGGATCCATCCGAGCCAGGGATCGAACCCGGGTCTCCTGCACTTGCAGGCGTACTTTCTACTACTAAGCCACTAGGGGACCCCTCCTGTGTTTGTATTTTTTATTTTCAAAAATTATTTCATAGAAATCAAAGGATGATTATAAGCATGGATTAAGTATTTTTTATAATTCAAAAACCTTCAGTTTCAAATGTCATAATGGAGCCTAAGAAATACATCATTCATTTAACTCTGCTGCTGCTGCTGCTGCTAAGTCACTTCAGTCATGTCTGACTCTGTAGCCACCACATGAAAATCAGTCCTTTATATGCCATGTACTTTTGTAGGTATTCATCTGTATTCAGGTACTATGCATAGCAAAATTACCTTGTTCATATATTTCAAATTAGAAGATGACACTTCTTAGTGTTTTCTCATTCTTATGTCTGTGACTATAGAAATATTTTCCATGAATATGGTTCCTCCTATTCTTCCCCAGATTTTTAGCTGCTGCCTGGCTAGTCTGACTTCATGTGCTCCTCTTAATTGATATTTCTCCTGACTTTCTGTTTTTGTTAAAAACTTGCATTTTTGAAATCATATGATGTTGTATATTTTTGGTATGAGAGTAGTACTTAGTATAAAGCAAAGTAAATTCAGTAAATGGTGATACTGAAAAAAATCTTTCTTTTAAAAATATTTTAAGGTATAATCTGTTCTTTTACATCAGCCAATTTCAAAATCAGTTTTCTGTGATTTTCCCCTGGGGTTACTTTACCAAAATGTCAAAAAGTTTTCAAACTGTAGGTGATAGGTGTATAGGGTTTTGTTATATGATTCTTTCTACTTTTCTGTATATTTACAATTTTCCATAATAACTTTTCAAGTTTGGAAAATATATATTTTGTGGAATGCTTCTTTTTCATTCTTGACCTTACCATATTTACTGAGTGCCCATTTAAAAAAAAAGCTTGTGTTTTATGACTTAAGAAAGTACCATTTATTATATGATTATATTTAATATATTTAATCATATATTTCTTTTATTTAATATATAAATAATGTTTAACATAATCAAAAAATACATTGTCTAAAATGCATTTAATTTTAACATTTGCCGAATTCCTTACAGATTTGGCCTCCTCAAATGGAAAGTCTTTTTCCTTTGAAGTCAGTAACTTGTGGTCTTTTTATAATAGATAGCAATACTCCCTGTGATTTTCAATCTGACATTCCCCCTCAGGTTCGACTTATCCATAAGCTAATGTGGGGGAGGGAGGATGAGTCATAGCTATTTAGTTCTGCTGTCAATTTTCTAGGGTAATTAATGTGAGTAGTTTTACTTGAAAGAGGATTTAGAAATGCTATTTCATGCTAAGTACCCTAAGGGGTACAGTTTTCCTTTCTCATACAGACAGGCACCTACTTTCTTGCAAGGTCAAGAAAAGACAAGAGATAGGACGCATGCCCTATGTACACCTCCGAATATTCCCCTTTTGTACACAGTTGACAAACAGACCTCTCAGTTTTAAATGGCAGAGTAGGTACACAGCAATTTGAGATGAAGAGTCTAAGGAAATATGATGCGACTGAAAATAAGGGAACTTTTAAGAGTTTGCCAGGAATCAGCCATACCATCAGCTTTATTTTTTATATTATTTTCTGATTATTATTTCTTAAGCGTGATAGACTATTATGTTATTTTACTTTTCTCATCTGTAAATATACCGTCAGAAAAGGAAAGTCTTTCTTGGAATTATTTTTCTTTCCTTTGTTTGATTTAACTGAAGCTGTCATACTTGTCACATGCACGAGGACAGATTTTCTAGGTGTTTCTTCCCAAACTGTCCCAGAAAGGCTCCACTCAGTAACATGATCTTTACTTCTTGTTTTCCATATGCAGGGCGTGCTCTGTGCAGCTCCCTTAATTTTCATCATTCCATCGGCCTGTTATCTGAAACTGTCTGAAGAACCAAGGGCACACTCAGATAAGATTATGTCCTGTGTCATGCTTCCCGTTGGTGCTGTGGTGATGGCTGCTGGATTCGTCATGGCAGTCACCAACCCTCAAGACTGCAGCCACGGGCAGGAAATGTTCTATTGCTCCCCGGACAATTTCTCCCTCACAAACATTTCAATCTCTCGTTTTCAACTGACAACACAACTTTCAATTTTAAACGTCAGTATCTTTCAGTGAGTTGCCTCCTTTAAAAAAAAAATATGCATTTTTATAGACTTCTAAATTGCACAATAACATTCACACATGTTTTAATCTCCATATTATAAAATTATTCCTTTGGCATTTATCAGGATTTGGTTTCTTTACTCTTTAGTCCAATGTAAAAGGTAAAAAGGAAAAGAAAGTTGAATGTATTTTATCTTAAACCAGGGAAAATATAAATGTTTTAATGACTGTACTGCGCAAATCCTAAAGGCAGAAGGAAAAGTAAGGCCTTTGACATTTGCTGCCATCCTCTCAAAGGACTTTTCTCTTTTTAAACCAATATATTGTGCTCTAAAATGAGTAGATTACTGTGGGTTTAAATTTTCTGTGTGTCCTTTAAGAAAAAAAGAGGGCTTTTTGTTTTATAAAGTCTAAGGAAAGCTCAAGACGATTAAAGAGGCTAGATAACCCAAGACTAAGTGAAGCTCTCCATTGTCATTTCAGTAGCATGCCTTGCTGAGAGGGAGGTGACTCCCTGGAGTAATGAGTAAAGTCCTGCCTATGTTAGGAAGCATAACTCATAGACTGGGCATACAGAGCAAGGTCTGTGAGGAATCAAAATTACCTTGAAAGTTTTGATCCTGTGAGAATATAATGGTAGTGCCATTAAATAAAGTATAAAACGGGGAGAAACCACAAGTTCTTCTAAGGCACAAGCTCAAGGGATCAGTTCTGCATCAGCTTTGGTGCTGTTGAATGTGAAGGGCAGATGGGAAGCTGAATTTTCAGACTAGAACCTCAAGAGAAGAATCAGGGCTACACAAGAGGTATTCTCATGACTCTGGGGGTCCTCGGAGAGACTCTTGGATGCTCTTGTTGACTAGATTCTCCAGAAGGAGACAGAAAGATGGAGTGTGCCATGTGGGGTATTTATTCGGCTTCCCTGGTGGCTCAGACAGTGAAGAATTTGCCTGTGAGGCAGGAGACTCGGATTCTATCCCTGAGTCAGAAAGATTCCCTGGAGAAGGAAATGGCAACCCACTTCAGTGTTCCTGCCTGGAGAATTCCATGGACAGAGGAGCCTGGTGGGCTACAGTCCACGGGGTCCCAAAGAGTTGGGCATGACTGAGCGACCAACACACATAACTAATGGAAGAGGGGGGAAGCAAGGTCAGGTGGGCTAAAAGGACCTGTAACGCAGGCTGACAGAGCCTCAGCCAGGCCCGCAAGGAATCTGGAGCACATGTGGCTCCTCAGAGCTGTCTCAATTCAAGTGAAATAGCCAAGTCTGAACACCCCTACCTCCAATAGTCCTTGCACGTGGGCAGCTCTTTGCAGCTGAGCAGACCCTGAAGGAACTGAGAGCTGCAGGTGGTTGGCTGATGGCTGGGTCACCAGTGCTTCCTTGTGGGGGGGTGGAAGGGTGGGGATTTGTGTTCATCACATCTGGCTTTAGTTTTTAATGAGAATTTTTTTAATGTATCAATGAATATTTCATGTTTTCATACCCATGACAGTCTTTTAAAAAAACAGGAAAATTTGGGCCCATTTGGATGGCTAGCTTAAGTCATGTATCACCCATGATTTCATTTCTCACCTTTTCATTTGTATTTCAGTCAAGTTATCAAGTTGACAGTCTATAGTATTATATTAATTGTTGCCGAATAGTGAGAAAATATGACAGAGTTAATACACACCTGATGTGTTTGTACGAATCACAGCAAAAAAAAAAAACCCACAAGAAGTATATAATGAATAGTTTCACAGCAGTTTGAATACAGAAGTGGTGAAAGTTGAGTTGTCATGTGACTTATAATAAGAAAGGCCTGTTGAAAGCAAAAAAAACTGCCCTTAGCCAGCAGGGCCATGCTCAGGCTTTGAGTGATAATATTCACTTCAACAAAACATCAACCATGCCACTAAATTAATACAAATTCTTTTAGCTATATAGCTTTTCTGTATTTCATTTATACAGTCGGTTTTTGTAGTTGGTTAAGAATCATAAAGTTAGGTGATTTATATCCATTTTTATATTGATACATATTTTGGTGAAATACTAATAAAAATACTAATACTAAAAAATACTAATCAAAATGCTTTCATTCCTAACTGAGAGAATGTGAGAAAATTTTGTAGCAGTTCATCCCTACATTACTCAGAAACTGAGAAACACTGACCTACATAGTTATTAGATAAAGTCATAGGAGATGAGATTTCCAAGGGTGTACAAAGAAAAGTACGTCAAGGATAACGTAATTTAGTGCTTAACCTTCTATTATCTTGTACTTTTGCTATTGCTTCAGATACATTAGCCTTGGCTCAAGTTGGTGAAAAGTTCCAGATAGGAACTGAGTGCTGCATTAATGCCTAACAAATATTTGTTCTGGTTTTGTGTTTTCCAAATCAACTGTAGAAAAAGACTACCTTGGACCCAGTTATTAGCTGCAAAGTTTACCAACATCTTTCAAATTATGGTCAAATAAGTGTTAGAAACACATCTATTTCACAAGAATACTTACTAATATTTTGCCAACGGTCAGAACTTCAAGAACCACCCCTTCTATGTTCTGCCTTAAATTAATGAGCTTTCCACTGAAACTTATTCCGAGCGCCTGCTACCTCTTAGCCCTAATAAAACAACTTGAATATTTAATCCAGTTTTGCGCCATGGCTTAGTTGACCTTATAAAGTTCTTAATTTAAAAAAGGAGGAGAGGGTATCGTATCATTACACACTAATGCAAGCATAGAGCACTACATTTCCTTTAAAGGATAGAGATTGGATGGCATCTGTAAAACTTACTAATTGGATCCTTGTACCTGTCACTTATAATAGGATCTCCAATCTCAACCCTAACTTTCAATATCGAAACAGGGAGATTGCTTTGCCTCTGACCGGCTACAGTGGTATCAAGCAATAATGGTTGTCTCTTGTCTTTCCTAAAAGGACTCTGAAATCCAGGTTATCCAAACAGGAAAATCTCAACTAGTCCTCCTCTGGAGTCATACTGCATAGCACACATCACCCTAATGAGAGACTAATTTATTGGAAAGGAGCAGGCCTGCTTCTGGTTTATCTGCTGTGATCTTCTCAGGGAAGCAATGCCAGTATGTTTTCCAGTAGAGCTGGCCACTGACAGGGCCAGGTGGTGTCAGTTATTCTCAAGCTTGGACTAGCAAGTGACCGTGAGATGAGGGACCCATCAATGCTTCAGTGACATTGATGGAGGTAATAGTTAGCTGCACCAATCAAATAAGCCTAAAGGAGATCAGTCCTGGGTGTTCATTGGAAGGACTGATGTTGAAGCTGAAACTCCAGTACTTTGGCCACCTGATGTGAAGAGCTGACTCATTTGAAAAGACCCTGATGCTGGGAAAGATTGAGGGCAGGAGGAGAAGGGGACGACAGAGGATGAGATGGTTGGATGGTATCACCACTCAACGGACATGGGTTTGGGTGAACTTTGGGAGCTGGTGATGGACAGGGAAGCCTGGCGTGCTGTGGTTCATGGGGTCACAAAGAGTCGAACACGACTGAGTGACTGAACTGAACTGAACTGAATCAAATAAGCTCCTTGAAGAATTTGTGATTATTCTAAAAAGTGTAGAAAGGATTTGCCCAGATAACAAAGTAGACATGCAGAGTGAATGAGAGGTACCATGAGCAGGACAACATAAGAGTGGGAGAGAAAGAAAACAGTACCGTCATCCTCTAGAGCCGTGATTCACAAACGTCAACATGGGTCAGAATCATTGAAAAGAAAGTGAAAGTGTTAGTTGTTCAGCCATGTCTGATTCTTTGCAATGCTATGGACTGTAGTCCACCTGGCTCCTCTGTCCATGGAATTCTCCAGGCAAGAATACTGGAGTGGGTAGCCATTCCTTTCTGTAGGGGCTCTTCCCATTTCAGGGATGGAACCCAGGTCTCCTGCATTGGAGGCAGATTCTTTACCATCTGAGCCACTAGGGGAGCCCCAGAATCATGGGAGGGCTTGTTAAAATACAGATTGCTGGGCCCCACCAACAGAGTTTCTGGTTCTGGGGTGAGGCCCGAGAATGCATTTGTTCAAAGTTCCCGGGTGATCTGACTGCTGTTGATTCAACAACCATATCTGAATAAGGATGGAAGATGGACAAAAGAGAGATGCCAAATGGGGCCACTGGTTCAGAGGCTGAGCAGAAGACAAGCAGCATGTAGAAATGCCAGGATGGAGTTCAGAAGGGAATGGAGAGTGGAGACAGGAGAGAGAGTTCTTGGCAGAGTAACTGTACTTTTCCTTTGTCTCTTTGAAAACTCATTTGGACAAACTCAAGGAGGGGAGAGGAGAAACCCAGACAGGAAGATTAGTGAAGAGTAATGACAAGGGAGGGGAGGACAGCGAACAAAGAAGGAAACAGATTACAGTCTAAAGACAACACAGCTGCTGTGTTGAGCAGAAAGCCTGGTTTGGAACCTCCAGGCATTCAGGGAAGATTGTGTGAAGAAGGAAGAAAATATACGGTTTCCTCAAAAATACACCAAGTTTTCCCAGGACTAAACCAAATGTCTTGGAAAAAAATTCTTATTTGGAACATGAGTAAAACTGGGTTGTACTTATAATAACATCATGCAGATAAAGAATGCATGTAACTATCTTTAAAGGATCATTGTCCCTTTATAGTGCTATGCTAAATGTTTCATTTTTTAAAAAAAGGCACATAGAGATTTAGCCTGTCCTTCATTCCTAACACCTGCCTGATTCTGGTTCTTACCAACCCACACCCAGACTAATCCCACAGCCTCTTACCTGAGCATTCTGCTTCCAGGCTCCCCTCCCTTCAAGATTATTTGTGCATCACTCCAAATCATTTCACTAAATGAATGCTTTAATAACACCAAATGCCTGTTCAAAAGCTTTCCATGATAAACTCTTCTGCTTACAGGATAAGGTACAAACTCTGAAGCTTGTATTCAAAGCTTTTATAATATGGCCTCAACCTGTCATTCTGGCCTCATCTTCCATGACAGCAGAAAGGAACTCTTTTTTTCTGGACTAACTAAAGCATTGTTTTATACCAAAATTGCTTTCTGCTGCTATTGCCGTTGCTCTTGAATTCTTGCCATTTCCTCATCTGAAATATCCAAGCCCTCCTTTCCCATCCTCATCACATTCTATTAGTCCTCCAGTCTTCTCCCCATGCCATCCTTGACAACTCTGCGCAAGGTAATTTCACCTCCTTTGGAATTCTTTGTCTTGCAGTTGTTATATGAAGAAACCATGTCCAGCCAACCAGACCAAAAGTTGAGGATAGTGTGTTGTAAAGTCTCTTTTTATTCTTCATAGTCCATAACATGGTGTCTTGAACGTAGTAAACACCTAAGTATTAGAAGTGAAATTGGTAGTATAAAAAGGGAAAATGGTTGATTGTACTTATAGCCAAACCTATTAGTTTAATTGCACTTTTCTAACTAAAATGATTGTCATTCAGTGAAGTAGCAAGTTAATGTGATGTAGTCATTCATCTAACAAGTTGGTTTAGATAATTAAATTGAGGTTCTTGTTTTGCTTCATTAAGCACAGAAGCTTCACAAAAACTGTTTAGAATATTCTTTAAAGAATTCTTCAAGTGCGTACCAATCAGCACATATCTTTTTGTTCATTTTGACTGCTAAATAAAAATTTTCTTGTCTCTTTCTTATTTGCAAGCTGCTCGGGCCTAAGACCATGTCATACTTAGTATTTTTTGCCAGTATATACTCATATATCTTACTCATTCAAGAGGCTTGGATAAATATTGAATAACTTACCTAATTCAGAGGTATTTAAGTAAAATTTATAATTTGCAAGAAAAACTTACCTTAATTCCTTCATTTATTATTGTTCCTAAAGAAACAAACAGTCAAAACTTTAAAGCATACAATTACCACCTTGTTTAATCTCATCTGACAGTTTAGTAATTTGACAGAACACTAAAAAGAAAAGGTGGTTTAGGAACATGCAGGCAACAATTTAAGGAAAACACCTGAGGCAACAAAAGATTATGCAGTTTAAAATTTGAGAGGCTTTGAAAATTTTTATTTCCAAGGCACAGTGGCAGCTGTGTGTTTATTATCTTTTAATTTTGTTTTGCCAGAGGACAACAGAGCTTGTTCCAGAAAAACAAATCCACTCCAGGCTTCTTAACAGTCAGGTCCCTCTCATAGCAGTAGTGTTCGTTAGCTCTTTAGGCCTTGGGAGAAAACATCTTCTAAGAAAAAAAGCAAAATTATTGTACCCCAGAATGACAGCCTTTGGGTGACTTCTGACATTTCTTACACAACTTTGCATTCTTGTAGTCTTAAAAAGAATTTTCTAAGTTACCTTAACCCTTTTAACTGTGGTTTCTCTGTTTGCAAGACATAGACAAACTGGAAGCTGAGTGATACGACCTTGGGTTTTATGTGCTCTGTGTTTCACAGCATTTCGTAATAAATTTAAATTTGTTAAAAAAAAAAACTATAAGAATAGAGAGGGAAGGAGTTAACAATAAAAATATTTTTTTAAATAGGACTTAGAAAACCCTTGGGTTTTATAGAAGTGGGTAGTTGATTGCACAAAGCTAGTGGGAGATGCTAGAAGACATTCTGACCTTTCAAAGTAGATATTTTAAACAAGACTAAGAAATTTTAAAATATTAGCTTCAGGTGGAAATTTTTCTCAGAACAAATGATTTTAAATGTGTAATCTAAATGCCAGCTGAGGACTCCTCACCCCCAAGTGAACTGGTTAAACCTGATCCTAAACCCCATCCCACACTCAGGAGCCTACTCCTTAATTTTGGTAAATTATCCTGGCTTACATTCTTATGCTTCTCTCTGACACCATAAACCAATGTTCTTTTGCTCTGTACCTGTAAAAGTCCATGACACTCCAGATGCAAAACACAGTCCCTTAAACAGTTTCCGTAAAAACCTATTCACATCATTTGTTTTTGTTGTTCAGTCGCTAAATCATGTCTGACTCTTCACAACCCCTTGGGCTCCAGCTTGCCAGGCTTCCCTGTCCTGTCTCTCGGAGTTGGCTCAAATTCATGCCCACCAAGTCGGTGATGCGATCCAAACAGCTCATTCTTTGACGCTCCCTTCTCCTCTTGCCTTCAGTCTTCCCCAGCACCAGGGTCTTTTCTAAAGAGTTGGCTCTGCATGCATTGTGTATATTCTGTGCTGTTGTAGCGCCTTTTGAAAATTTCGAGTGCTGAGGAGGAAGGGCCACATAGGCTTCACCTCCTACCCTCCTTCTCTTCTCATTTTCCATCTCCTTCGGGTTAACCAGCGCCTCTTTCACTGTGACTTCCTCAGTGAGGTTCCAGCACCTCCAAGCCTTTAGAAGACCCCGATTCCACTTCACTCCGTACATCGTCATTGTATTTTGTCCACACAGATTCCATTCTCTTCCTAGGAAGAGTTCAGGTGGAAGCTGTGTCAGCACCCTCACGTCTCTCTGTTTCCTGACAAACATGTACACCATCATTTATATTCTGAATGGCATTTTGGTGGCTTCACTGTCCATAAAAAGAGAGGCCCAGAAGACTTCTGCTTGCAAAAAAAAAAAAAATTAAAACTTGGAAAAAATAAAATTGGGGTTCATGGCGTTAAACAGGAACAGTTCTGTTTAAATGGGTGACAGAAGGTTGACCAAGCTCCCACTGTGGTTTCCCAACACAGTGAACCCTCGTGGCTTAAAGCTGTGTTCCCACAGGCCCCTCCTGTGTGTCTCCAGCCAGTGTAGTTTCTCACCTCAACACCTGTACTGTTCTCCAAACAACAGCTGTGTGTTTGCCTGCTTCCTCTGCACACCGGATAAAACTGGCCTTTCAGAATTAGATTAGAGCAAGCCCAGCTGTTATGGAAATCCTTAATCACTTACTTTTGCATGCCTCTTTTTCTAAATAAATATTAAACAGCTTAAAACCCATAGTCAATCATAGTTTTCAGTGTTTAGACTGCCTTGCATAGAGTAAGTGATTAAAAAAGGAAGGATTGAGCCATGAAAGTTGATTTGGGAGAGAGATTAAGAAAGGGACGGATGAACAACCTGGAGAAAATAAAGCAGCATCACCAAGAACCAAATGTCTAGGGATTAGGTCCCCATAAGAGCTCACATGGAGCTTGAGGAACCCTTCAACAAGTTCATTTATTCTACCATTTCATCTGTGCAGGAGTTATTGCTGCCATTGCTGACCCACATGTGAGACCAGTGCTCATTCTCATCATCATATCTGACTTTCTATTCACTGGGAAGGTATTTGCAGGAAACACTAAGAGAATTTTTTAATAATTGTGTCAAATAGATCCATAAATTATTTAATTCCCCGCTTTGACTGGAGGAAATTCTCTAAAAGCCAAACAGAACCCAATTGCACATCAAATAAAGACAAATGCATCAAACCCATAACTGGGTTCACAAATGTGCAGCATCTATTGGTGAATAAGAGCTGGGAGGTGGTTATACTGCCTGCCTGAAAAGTAGAGTCCCTGGACCAATAGCACCGGCATCACCTCGGGAGCTCTTTGGAAATGCAGATTTCAAGGCCCCACTCCAAATCTAATGAGCCAAAATCTGCATAAAAACAAGAGCCCCAGGTTGTTCACCTTCAAATTTGAAAAGCCCCAGTGTGCAGGTGGCCCTGTTCTTTGGGAAGGGGCTTCCCAGAATCCGCTAGGAATCTTAGTTAAATAAGAAACCACCTCCTGGAGAGTCTATTACATCCACATAAAGGGCTTCTGTTACTGATGAGAATGTGTGATAACACATTCCTGGGAATTTAGGGAAGAAAAACAACTGTAAATCATTGATTTATGGCAATAACAATTAAGTCCATTTCTGTCTATTGTGTTTTTCTTTCTGGAACAATCATGCATTTAAAAAATGATTTTTTCCAACATGGTCTAAAATTGAAACACATTGACCATATATTTTCTTTGGATCATAATGGCAGGTTTTGTTTTTTTTTTTTTTTTTTTTTAATTGTCATAGAAGCAATGCTACAAATGAGGAAAACAAGATTTCCTGTTGATTTCTAGTTTGTATGTAAAGAGCTCAAATGAATAAACCAGAAAGTTTTTAGCATGGAAACATGCCTTGAGTTTATGATTTTATCTGTCATAGACAAACAGCAGGGGTGGGTGTGGAGTCAGGATTATCTTGGCAATACATATTTAAACTCTGAGCATAGTGTTCATATTTAAATGTATAAAGAGGATATCTTAATAGATTAATGTATGAAAGTGACCAAAATTCTCTTTCCTTTACTTATAGATTAAGTAAGTAGGTGATTAAGCAAAATATTCACTGTCATAAGATATGCTCTTTAGACTGAAGAGCAGCTTAAAATACATTTTGCTTTAATGAAGCTCAGTTCAGTTCAGTTCAGTCGCTTAGTCATGTCCGACTCTTTGCGACCCCATGAATCGCAGCACGCCAGGCCTCCCTGTCCATCACCAACTCCCGGAGTTCACTCAGACTCACGTCCATCAAATCCGTGATGCCATCCAGCCATCTCATCCTCTGTCATCCCCTTCTCCTCCTGCCCCCAATCCCTCCCAGCATCAGAGTTTTTTCCAATGAGTCAACTCTTTAATGAAGAAGAACGTGTAATTACTTTGTTAACATTAAAAACTTAATGAAAGGTATATGCTTTATTTGGGTATCCCACGTGGCTCAATTGTAAAGAATCTGCCTGCCAGTGCAGGAAACACAGGTTTGACCCCTGGGCCATGTCGTCTGTGCAAGGGTTGAAAAAGAATTTCCACACATGAGACAGAATGGGAGGGAAATAAAGTTTATTAGAGTGGGAGACTCTGTTAGAAGATCGGGCCAGCACAAGGAAGAACCAGCGTTGAACAGGGGTCCACTTTTATATGCAGGGTACAAAGAATGGGATAGGGGTCTTGCAGATCATTTGTTGATTGGATGAGGCAGGTATCCTGGGTGGAGGGAAGAGTAAGGCAAATACCTTCTCCCTATAGGGTAGGAGGGGAGACAGGTTATACTGCTCAAAAGGACTGAAAATCCATTAATAGTTACAACATAGGGGAGGGAAGGATGATAAAGGTCTCGTTTTTCTGTTCCTGCATTCCAAGACCCTCCTTGGTTCTATCTGCTCTTTCATCCTTGGGTCACTACTGGTCAAGAAGATCCCCTAGAGTAGGAAATGGCAACTCACTCCAATATGCTTGACTGGAAAATCCCATGGAAAGAGGAGCCTGGTGGGCTACAGTCCATGGGGTGGCAAAGAGTCGAACGCGACTGAGTGAGTGAGCACACAGGCATGCTCTATTTAGAACTCAGCAGGGACTTCCCTGGTGGCACCATGGATAGTAGACCTGCCAGTGCAGGGGACACAGGTTCAGTCCCTGGTCCGAGAAGATTCTACCTGCCGAGGGGCAACTAAGCCCATGTGCCACAGCTCCTGGGCCTGAGTGCTACAGCTATGGAGCCCATGCATCTTGATCCTGTGCTCAGCAACAAGACACACCGCTGCAGTGAGAAACCCACACACTGCAATTGTAGCCACGCGTTCTGGGAAACAAGCTCACTCAGCAGGACAACGCAGATAGTGGAGTGCAGTTTATTACAACGGCAGGCCCAAGGCAGGGTCTCCTCTTAGCCAAGGACCCCGACCAGTTTTATATACCCTAAATGGCAACCCACTCCAGTACTCTTAGCTAGAAAATCCCATGGACGGAGGAGCCTGGTGTCCATGGGGTCGCAAAGAGTTGGACATGACTGAGTGACTACACTTTCTTTCTTTCTATATACCCTAAGTGTACTTGCTCAAACCCACCTCCCCAAATTCCTTGAAACTAGTCTGGACAAGGTAAAGAGAGATACGATCAAAGTTAACCCATGACTCATGTGTCACAAGACTAGATAAACAGTGGACATTTATCAATAGGACTGTGGTCATATCCCGATAAACATAATGCAGATTACAACTTTGTTCTGTTACAGAGATAATTAGCATATTCTTTTAGGCAACAGACAGGCCAAGTACAAAGGCCTGAGGCTCTTTTGTCCGGGGGGTCTGGTTTTCCTTTGATATGCCACTTCTATAGACACCAGGCGCAAAGTTCAGAGTCCATTGGGAGCGTGAGCATGCATGTAGCCTAATGTTCACAGCCTGGCCTAAGATGCAGTCCAACTCTGTTTCCTCCTTCACAATGAAGAACAGTCCCTGCTTGCCACAACTAGAGAAAACCTGAGCACAGCAATGAAGACTCACTGCAACCAAAAAATAATAAATAAATGTTGGGGGGTAAGAAGAACTAAGCAAAAGCTAAGTCATACAATTTAAATTTTGTGAGGGTTTGGTAACCAGAGAAGGGAGAGTATTCCTCATTCTAATGTCAAAAAGCCTTGACTATAAGGGTGAGCCACAAAAAGTCCTATCTAGGTGAGGAAGACTGGTTTCCTCAGCCACCATGTGACAGGGCTTGAGATCTGAGTCCAAAATCAGAAGAATGAATCTCAGCCTTGTCCTTATTCTCACAAGCAAGGGCTCTAATCTTTTAAACCATTTCCCTCACCTGTAACGTGAAGAAATCATAATATCCCAGATTTCTGGGAGAATTTTCCCTGAATTTATTGATAATTTGAGTTACTACGTACTATATTGCTAGTGCTTGGTCACTCAGTCATATCTGCCTGTTGCAACTCCATGGACTGTAGCCTGGCAGCCTCCTCTGTCCATGGGATTTTTCTAGCAAGAGTACTAGAGTGGGTTGCCATTTCCTTCTCCAGGGCATCTTCCCAACCCAGGGATCAAACTCCTATCTTCTGCATTGCAGGCAGATTCCTTACCACTGAGCCACTTGGGAAGCCCATGGACTGTATTGCATGTACTTATTTTCTCCCATTTGCTTTTTTCTTGATCAATTAATGATATCATGCCTTTATGAATAATGTGTTAACTTTAAAATATTCATTATTTATCTTTTAATTGTGTTATTGATTATTTTATCTGATGAAGTTTTTATTTTACATAGCCAAATATATATATATTTTAAGATTTTTTTTCAATAGTATTTGTTCTTGCATGTAAGAGTACAGACGGACTGTTTCTGACTTACAATTTCCTGCCTTTATGATTTATGCAAAAGCGATATAGAAACTGTAATTTGAGTTGTGAATTGTGATCTTTTCTCAAGCTAGCCATATGCGTTGCTTTCCTCAAGTCAGCCACACCACCAGGAGGGTAAATACAGGCACATTTGCAAGTTTTCTATAGTCATATGAGCATGCTGTTATTCACCTTCAGTGCAGTATTCAATAAATTACATGAGATATTCAACTCTTTATTATAAAATAGGCTTTGTGTTAGATGATTTTGCCCAACTGTAGGCTAATGTAAGTGTTCTGAGTACATTGAATGTAGGCTAGGCTCAGCTATGATGCTCAGTGGTGTATTGAATGCATTTTGACATATACCATTTTCAACTTATGATGGATTTATTAGGACTTAAGCTTAGGCAAATAGTAGAGGAAGCTCTGTAGATAATTCTTCACATCAATCTTCTAGCTTTGAATTAGCTACAATTCACTCATGTCCTTTATTTTTATCATAAAATTATAAAGTACAAATTGTAAGTTAAAATGAAACGTGTATGTGTGTGCACTCAGTTCAGTTCAGTCACTCAGTCACGTCCGACTCTTTGCGACCCCATATACCGCAGCACGCCAGGCCTCCCTGTCCATCACCGTCTTCCGAAGTTCACTCAAATTCACGTCCATTGAGTCGGTGATGCCATCCAGCCATCTCATCCTCTGTCATCCCCTTCTCCTCCTGCCCCCAATCCCTCCCAGCATCAGAGTCTTTTCCAGTGAGTCAACTCTTTGCATGAGGTGGCCAAAGGACTGGAGTTTCAGCTTCAGCATCATTCCTTCCAAAGAACACCTAGGGCTGATCTCCTTTAGAATGAACTGGTTGGATCTCCTTGCCGTCCAAGGGACTCTCAAGAGTCTTCTCCAACACCACAATTCAAAAGCATCAATTCTTTGGCACTCAGCTTTCTTCACAGTCCAACTCTCACATCCATACATGACCACTGGAAAAACCATAGCCTTGATTAGATGGACCTTTGTTGGCAAAGTAATGTCTATGCTTTTGAATATGCTATCTAGGTTGGTCATAACTTTCCTTCCAAGGATTAAGCATCTTTGAATTTCATGGCTGCAATCACCATCTGCAGTGATTTTGGAGCCCCCCAAAATAAAGTCTGACCTGTTTCCACTGTTTCCCCATCTATTTCCCATGATGTGATGGGACCAGATGCCATGATCTTTGTTTTCTGAATGTTGAGCTTTAAGCCAACTTTTTCACTCTCCTCTTTCACTTTCATCAAGAGGCTTTTTAGTCTCTTCACTTTCCACCATAAGGTCATGTCCAACTCTTTGTGCCCCCATAGACTGTAGCTCGTCAGGCTCCTCTGTCCATGGGATTTCCCAGCCAAAAATACTGGAGCAGGTTGCCATTTCCTATGCCAGGAGATCTTCCGGACCCAGGGATCAAACTCTGCTCAGTCCCCCTCATTGGCAGTCAGGTTCTTCATCTGGGAAGCCTCTTAAAATGGAATAACAGAACAAATGGAAAACAAAGATCACCACACTGTTAATATTTTGGTTTACTATCATATAACTATTTTTCTGTGTATATTTTTTCCAAAATTGAGATAATGGTATTGTGACCTAATAAGAAATATATATTTAGTCTCTACTCCAGTTCCTGACACAGAGCTCCTAAAACCCTTGTAATTTCTAAGCGATAGGGTGCTCAGAGCATCTTTTGTCCTAATAGTCGATCAGTCTTTGATACAGATTCCTTATACCAGAGCTTTTAAGACCCTTGGAATCTCTAGAAAGAGGACTGTCCTTTTGTATTGTAAGGAGAGGACTGTTCTCCCATTAGCATACAAAAAGGCATGATTAGAAGTTTAAACTTTTATTCCCACCTGCAACCTGTGGGGAAGAGGAGATGGAATGGAGATAGACTTAATCACCAATGGTCAATGGTTTAATTAATCTTAAGTAATGGAACTTCCCAAAGACAACAGGGTTGGGAGAGCATCCTTCTGGGAGGGTGGCTGGTGTGGAGAGAGCATGGAAGCTTTGTGCGGCCAACCAGCCCCAATACCTTGCCCTGTACATCTCCCCTGACGTGTATCCTTCATGATAAATCAGAAATAGTGAGTAGGTTGTTTTCCTGAGTTCTGTGAGCCATTCTAGCAAACTGTCTAAAGTGAGGAGGGGATTGTGGGAGCTCCTGACATAAGGCTTAGTCAGAAACACCAGACATCTGGACTCCTGAATGGCATCTAAAGCAGGAGTGAGCTTATGGATGACAAAAGACAAAGAAGCAAAACCATCAAAAAAACATGAAAATTGGCCTGAAGAGGTTTGTTTCCATTGATCAAAGACAGGATGATAAGAGCATCAATCAAGATAATAACAGCAGTGATTTAAAATAAATCCTGTATTGTTGTAAAACATTGGTTCTGTTTCCTGTATTGTACAATATATCTTTGTAGCTTATTTTATACACAATAGTACCTATTTGGGAACCTTTTTGTATTTTATTATTTTTTAGTATTAAGGGAAAAAATGTTTGAGCTCATAATCTGGTGCTTGTGAAAGAAATTTTATCTGTACCCAACTTAAAGAACAGTTAGTATGAGATGATAGAGTGCTCCTGGAACTCAAGTAATATTTATTAGTAATACTCTATTTTCCTTTTTGCAAAAAAAAAAGTCATCAATTATTAATATTTTTCCTAGCATTCTGTTATTTTTTGTCACAAATGTAGTTGGCTAGAATATAGACAAAGCAAGCTTATCCTCTAATGGTGTTGAAGATTTATAATTATTGGCCTTCCCTGGTGGCTCAGTGATAAATAATCGGCCTGCCAATGCAGGAGATGCAGGTTCGATCCCTGATCAGGAAAGATCCCACATGCCGAGCAGCAGCTAACCCTGTGTACCACAACTATTGAGCCTGTGTTCTAGAGCCCAGGAGACACAACTGCTGAGCCCATGTGTCACAGCTACCATGTCCTAGAGCCCGGGATCTGCAAGACAGGCCCCCACAGTGAGAAGCTCACGCACGACAGCTAGAGAGCGGCCCCCACCCGCCACAACTAGAAAAATAAGCCGGAGCAGCAAGGCAGGTCCAGCACAGCAAAAATAAACAAATAATGTTAGAAGTTTATAATAGTTACCTGCTGTGATTTTTTTTTAATGTAGTTTTGCCAGCATGCAAATGTGACTAAAAGACAGACAGTTTCCAGATGGGGCACTCAAATTTATGGCATGAATAAGTCGCTCCTCAGTGGGTTCTTTTGAACACTTGCTTTGGACAAGTTTCTGGGTAATCACAATGCAAAGTAGTTCCCCCCCAGACCACACATGAAAGATCACTGATTGTTTCGTTTTCCCTCTTCTTCTCAGCAATAGTCAATCCTGGTGATGTCTGCAGGAACACGGCACCTTCAGAGTGCATAGCTTACACAACTCACTTAGGATCGCAGAATCACAGACTAAAAAATGTTTGAAAAGGCTCTAAGTCTCTATCGCAGTGTGAGAAACTTTCAGAATACAGATGACATAGTGTTGAGGTAATTTCCAAGTACACAGTCTCACATTCCTCAATAAACTAGGCACAGGTTTAAAGGTTTAAGCAGTCTGTTCTTGGATGGCTTCACTTTTATTCTGCTTAGATGCAGCGGGCCCCTCCTTTGGCCTTGACCCAGGGTGACTGTCCTTTCTTGCTAGACTTTCCATCATCCCAGGCCTCCTCTGAGTTTGATTCCTTTCCAAGTCAAGTTTTTTGCAGTCACGTGGAAACTGTTCTGGTAGCTCCAAATGTGAGCTGAGAATTTTCTGTCCAACCTTCCTCTGAAGTCTGGGCAACAACAGCTTGCCTGAATAAGCATCCTCCTTGGAAGAAAAGCTATGACAAACCTAGACAGTATTAAAAAGCAGAGACATCACTTTGCCAACAAAGGTCTGTATAGTCAAAGCTATGGTTTTTCCAGTACTCACGTACTTATGTGAGAGTTGGACCATAAAGAAGGCTGAGCACCAAAGAATTGATGCTTTCGAACTGTGGTGCTGGAGAAGACCCTTAGAGTCCCTTGGACTGCAAGGAGATCAAACAAGCCAATCCTAAAGGAAATCAACCCTGAATATTCATTGGAAGGACTAATGTTGAAACTGAAGCTCCAATACTTCGGCCACCTCATGCAAAGAGCCAATTCATTGGAAAAGACCTAGATGCTGGGTAAGATTGAGGGCAGGAGAAGGGGGCAACAGAGGATGGGATGGTTGGATGGCCTCATCAACTCAATGGACATGAGTTTGAGCAAGCTCCAGGAGACAGTGAAGGCGAGGAAACCTGGCATGCTGCAGTCCATGAGATCACAAAGAGTCAGACACAACTGAGCAACTGAACAACAATAAAAGCATTCTCCCATAATAAGTATATCCCAGGTTTCCTCATAACTGTTTTATTTTTTTCCCCCTCTCTTCTTCATATGCTTCAAAATGTTTAAAACTTGTATTATCCTCTTCTTTCCACTCCTGATCACACACACCTAAGGGTTCCCCACCTCCACTCTCCAGGCCAAATTCTAATGGAAGTTTCTGTGAAAATGTGCGGGCTCTAAATGCATCCTTAGATTTGTAAACTCTGCCTCACAGCTGAACTCTTTGACCCAGAAAAACATGGAGAATCACACTTCGCAACTTAAATGCAGACAAGGCAGATTTGTGATAGCCATGTTTAGAGCACAGCCCTGGGGATATTCAGATTCCCTCAGACCTTCTGTTCCAAAATCAACTTTGTACAGAGAAGCAGAAGTACGCTAGAGGCACTGCATTCCTGGGAAAACCTATAGCTAGGTACTGAGTTATGTGGAAGTTTGATAGTCCATTCTTTGCTTCAAAGTGGGACAAATCTAATATGTAATTTATGATCCAGAGTATCCTGTGGAATATGAGACTCAGCAATCATCGGAAATTTCTCTCTTGCTTGTCTTCTTCCCCATTTTCAGTCCTGCTTCCTCTACTTCCTTCCCTGCTTCTCCCAGGAACACTTAATAAGTCTCAAATGTTGATATGTGAATCTGAATCCTCATCACAAGATTAGCTTCAAGAGAATTCAGACTGGGTCCATGCCATGAATATGCAAACATTTAAATACAAACAATCCCCTGAATTTGGATAATCCCAGATTTACCAGAATTTGAGAGGAAGAAGTTTGTACCTCCATTCTAGCTGTACCCCCCCCCCCAAAATCTAGAGATAAAATTATGCTAGGGAATTCACTGGCAGTCCAGTGGTTAGGACTCTGCACTTTCACTATTGAGGGCATAAATTCAACTAAGATCCCACAAGATGAGCAATGCAGCCAAAAACAAACAAGCAAACTATACCCCGCTAATTCTTTATATCGTATTAATTTCTTGGGTATAGGCTTAAAAACAAAACTAGTGTTCAATTCCATATTTTTAAAAATCAAAATTTACCCTTATAAACAAAGGTCCCCCAAAGTTTACCTATGTGGGTTGGTTTTTGTTTTTTTTTTGGTATAAATTAAACAGAAAAGGGATGGATTTAGTTTATCCATATAGTAACCTGAATACACTCTCTTGTTCTGTATCTTTGCTCCCAAATATTTTAGATTATTATTTTTATAACACATGGCTCAAAAATGTGATCAGTTCCAGAAGTCATTACAGTTGATTTGGTTTATAAATCTAACTTTACCACATTTCCAAGTTTATTATATAATATTTAAGCCATGTATATACTGGCTTCCCAGGAGGCACAGTGATAAAGAATCCTCCTGCCAATGCAGAAGATGCAAGAGATGTTGGTTTGATCCTTGGGTTGAGAAGATCCCCTATAGGAGGAAATGGCAACCTGTTTCCATATTCTTGCCTGGAAAATTTCATGGACAGAGGAGCCTGGTGGGCTACAATCCATGGAGTCACAAAAAGTTAGACATGATTGGGCACACACCACCACAAACATATATATAATAATTCATAATTTGAATTTTTCAGTTATTGTCAAATTTTTAGAGTTTTTTTATGTTACAAAACATTTTCAAATACATGAAAACCCTATTAATGAACACATATTTTTATGGTGAATAAATTCACCTTACTTTTATTTTTTCCAATTTTTCTCAAGTATGAATATAATATAGTATAAATTTTTTTTACTCTGTATGAATAATCTGGAAGGAAATACACCAAAATATTATATTTATGTTAGGATGTTTTCCTTTTTTCTGCTTGTCTTTATTTTTTAAATAATTTTCATGGGAATATTTATTCATAGTGATAAATGAACAATAAAAGAAAATAGAAATGTTTAAAAAGCATAACTTCCTAAAACATGTAAGCTCACATGATTTTTATAGAGTTTTAAAGACATCTGCATGTTAACCCATGAAGAAAAAGTTCCAGATCATGGTTTTTTGTATTGAAAATCACAAGCTATGCTTCCTCCACCTACAAGATTACTTAATTTTAGAGCACAATTCACGGTTGCTAAATAAATGATGTTTTGTGATTAAAAACAATTAACTTTTATTTGGCTTTGTGTTCATTAATTGATTAAGCAAGATATTTCACAATGAGCATCACTATGATGAGTCAGGTTTTTTTGGTGCTTATATAACATGCAGAGATTCAGAATTCATATTCACATGTAAAAATCCTTAATCAAAACAAGAACATCTACTAACATAAGCAGATTGAACAGGAAACAGAGCAAGATGCAAGAATTTAATATTTGTCCTCCCGAAAATGCAAAGTAATGATTTGTGTTTGAAATGAACACTTATCAGTATTCTGGTTATCATTTTATATATTTAGTCACTGATTTTAATACCAGAGTTCTAAGGAAAGGCTTTAATCTAAAAAATACATTGTATACTGTTGAGTACCTTCGACTTCAATTTCAGACTTTTCACACTTCAAATGTGAACTTGTCTTAATCCGTTGGAAAGAATGTGAAGATTTATGGAGCTAATTTATGAAACAGCACTTCTACTGAGCAAAGAGTTCTCTCATATCAATACTAGATAAAAATATGACTTAGTTTGATGTAAAATTTTCAGTCATTTATAGGTGTTTCCACAATGATTCTTCCCTTAAATTTGTTTCAAATACATTAAATATGTAGCATCTCTATATCAACCCTCAAAATGCATTAAAGCATCTAAAATAGCAAAATATCACCAAACTTTAGCTCCCACTCAATTTCCATTCAGTAATCACAGTCATAGCATTTTTTTTTTCCAGCCATTCTGTCTGCCAAGAGCAAAACCATAGCAAAAATGGGCATAAGTCTTAGGAACATAAATTAGACATAAGATAAAGCCTCATAGAACAAACAATCAAAATTTAAAAAAAGGTTTAGTAACATGAGACAGCTATGCTACCATAGCCGGGGGCTCTGGATAGTCTGTCTCAGGGGGTCTGAAAAATAAAACAACTGTGTGTGTAGTGGACCCATCTGGACTCAGGCTGAACTGAGTCACTTTGAGTTCAGTCACTTTGGAAAGTCACTTTGACCTTTCCAATAACATGAGCTTGTGATTATTCATGGAGGAGAAACTCTTTTGTGTCATCTACAAAATTTGACCTCTACAGCTTTTGCTTTATGGGAAAAGTGACACAAACTTACTTTCCAGGCAATGATTTAAGAAGGAAAAATATTTATGAGGTACAAGATTGTGATGCCTTATGATTCAGGGTGTAAGAAAATAAGTTTTTTCTTCACCTAAGAGGTTTTTCATTGGTGTAGATAAAAATATATAAATAGTTACATACATGTGTACATTAATGAAGTATTTGGAGAGTTAACATTTTAAGAGCACATGTAATCAATGATGTCTTGCATGAACTCAAAGTGAGAAAAGTCAGTGTGAACGACCTTTGAATGGAAAAAAGGCAGTCTGAGCTGTCCTCAGTAATTATTTTGGCTGAATAAAGTCTGAAGCAATGAAAGAGGTTTCAAAGTTTTTTTTACAGAACCCATGCGACTCAATATAATTCATAAGCAGTGAAGTCTTGGGAAGAATCATGGCAACTTATTTAGATTAAAATCTAACAACTAATAAAAACATTATTCTTATTATAGGCATCATACATAGCCCACCTTCTCTAGCTTTGTGAAAATATTAGAAACAAAGCCAGAAATTTTTTCTAGAGTTATTTTAGTAATTTTGATCAGCTATAACTAGTGTTTGAGAACACAGATTTTTAAAAGATATTTTTTTCATGCCCTTATCATCCAGTGCACATCCCTAATATTTGCATATCAATTAATCTTCTTCTTTAGTTCTCAGTATTGTGAATGCAACTGAACAGGTCAAAGACAGTGCCAAGATTTTCACACTGTTTCTTATTTAAATATTAATCACACACACATGAGAAACACCTAAGAAATGTTGCAATGAAGAGCCACACTTAGGCTAGAATCCTGGCATGGCTCATTGCCCCATGGATGAACTATAGAGCATCCTGAGGACCAAACACTTCTCCCAGCATGTTAAGGCCCGTTGTAGCATTCTTTTAGCTTTTGCTGTTGGTTCAGTATAGAAAACAAGTATATAAGGCAGTAGTGAGTTTATCTCATATTTGTTCTTAGCCAGTTTCCTTTGCCCTACACCCCTCCCTGCTACTTAGAGATTCACCCCAGCTTGCCTCCTCCAACTCTAGTCTGAGGAGTGCCCTTTGTTGCCCTGGCTGCCCACCAAATTTACCCAGAAAAGGCCAAAACAAATAGCACCATTGACAGACATTACTAAATGTCTGTCACTTTGCCAGGAGCTCCAGCAGACTCACGACCCCCAGGGGGTTTCCAGGAGTGAGTTAAGTCTAACACACAAATCCCCGGGCTTTCTGGAGCTCTCTGCTGCTTATGGATCAATGCTCTTCTCATAGGCAGGGCGTGACGATGATTTCAGGATGATTTTTCTGACTCATTTACAGAGCTTGCCCGTGGCATCTGAGTATAACAGAGGTAAAGATGATGTCCCTTCAAGAGGAGACAGATTGATAAACAAACGGCTGCCTAGTCACACCAGGAAAGCAACAGCATTCCAAACTATGCCTGCCCACTAAAACCCTATGGTATAGGATTTTAAAGTAATGTAAGGCTTTACTAACAGTGGGAAAAACACTGAAGGACTTTGAGAAGAGGAGGTGTGTTTTTAAAAGATTATTCTGGCTGCTATACAGAATACAGACGGAATAGGACAAGGATGGAGCTAAGGAGATGAATCCAGGGTCCACTGTAGTTGTACAGAGAAAAGATGCAGCTTGGTTTAAGGTACTGACAAGTGGGTGGTATTCTCAGGAAACAGTGTTTCAGTTTACAAGAGTTTATCTGATGACCTTCTTTGTGGTAAAAGTCACGCAGCAGAGCTTATCACAAAGGCCACTTCTAATATCTCAAAGTACAACTGCGTCATCTCTTTGTCACCGTGTGTCTATTAGCTAACCTGCCTATGCTTCAACTTCCTCTTCCACAAAATGGGCCAATAGTAAGACTTTTGCCTATGAGGTTATTTTGAGAATGAAGCACTAATACTTATAAAGTTCTTAGAATGGAGTTTTGCACATAGACAGTACAAATAAATACAGCTAATATTATTAACTTTCTGTTCTACAGAATGGCAAATGGGTGGGCATAAGTCAGTCTTTCAGTTGTTATAAAGAGAAGGACAAAAAGACAGCCTTGCTTTATCCCACTGGTAAATATTAACTGATCCATGATGAGCTAGTCCTACTCACTGGCTCTGGTCTTACAGTACTATGAATGTCTCTATTGAACAGAATTCAGTTTTGTCCACAGCTGTCCCTGCCCTTGGGGTCAAAACATGGGAGTCTTTAAAAGACACAAGCAAGGTTTTATTATCCTAACAGGGTTTTCCCTACAGGGATAAGTTAGGGTATTTCTTCCCTTCTCTCCAGACATCCTGAAGAATCTCTAGACAGTGTCTATGTCTCTTCTGTGGCTCTAGTCCTGTTAGTAGTACCCTCCAAGTCATCTTTGGGGCTTCCCAGGTGACCCTGTGCTAAAGAATCCATCTGCAATACAGGAGATGTGGATCTGATCCCTGGGTTGGGTGATCCCCTGGAGAAGGAAATGGCAAACCCACTCCAGAGCTCTTGTCTAGAAAATTCCATAGACAGAGGAGCCTAATGGGTTATGGTCCATGGGGTCCCAAAGAGTTGGATACAACTTAGCGACTAAACAGCAACAACGAGTAGCTTCCTCACCCTTTGCCCAGCGATCACTGGTCCACCTCTCATCATGTGATTCTAGCCGTAGCCTGAGTCTAACTTCTGGTGTCTGGGAACCGCACACATTTATCTATTGTCCTTCCAGTCCGAGAGTGATGAGCAGAGTTTCTCCGAGGTGCCTGCACCACCCCTTGTCTAGCTTCTCTGTGTTCCATCACCTGCGTGACCAATTCTCTGTATTAATTCCCTCTGTTTGAGAGATCAATATAGTTTCTGTTTTCCTGGCTAGATGATGATAGAACATTCATGGAGTCGATATATTCATGGAGTAGATATAATACAACACATTGGCAAAGATTAGAGCCCTCTATGCACAGAATTATATAAACATTTGGAGGCAGAAAATTTGGGAGGGCATAGTTTATCTTCCATGAGCTTTCATAATAATTTTACCCATTTATTTATTTATTTTGGCTGCCCCGGTTCTTCTTTGCTGTGTGTAGGCTTTCTCTAGTTGTGGCAAGCAGGGGTCTACTGTTCCTCGCAGTGTGCAGGCTTCTCATTATGGCAGCTTCTCTTGTCGCCGAGCACCGGCTCTAGGGTGCAAAGTTTTCAGTAGTTGTAGCACACGGGCTGGGTGGTGCTGCTCCCAGACTCTAGAGCTTGGGCTCAGTACTTGTGGCACACCGGCTTAGCTTCCCCCAGGCATGTGGAAACTTCTTGGACCAGGGAACTAGAACCTGTGTCCTCTGAATTGGTAGACAGATTCTTATCCACCGCACCATGAGGGAAGTCCCACGACAATGGTAAATGATGCTTAGACTTTTGTTGGAAAGATAATAGCTGCTTTTTTTCCCCAGAAAAAAAAGAGAAGTGTAAAAATAAAACCTTTTTTTTAACTAGTTACTATTAATAAGTGAATTAATAAACCTCTCCTCTATTGTATTAATACTTATGTACTTCACAGTACGGTTTGGGATAGGTGGTGGGAGAAGCAGTGTTTATATATATCAGATTCAATTTCAGTTTGTTAGAGTGGAGCTATTTAAGATAGCATAGATACCAATTTAACATCAACTCTATGATAGCAGAGTTTGTGAGAGGTGGATAGGAGAGAAATGAGGATTTATTAATCAAGACTCATCTGACCCCTACTCCTGCTAAATGAAAGACCAGCAGGAGGCAGTGACAGTTACTAGGGAGGAAAAAGCAGGGTTTGTAATCACAGCTTTCTGCTCACCTGGAACAAGAAAACAGAGGGAGGGAGAGATCCTTCCTTCCAGGAGCAGACTGGATATGTTCCTTTGAAATACACTGAAGTATCCAACCTCACATTCCACCTTAACCCCTAGGTAACTTCTCTTCAAAGATGTATCACAAGTTTTCTCTTTTTATCCATGAGCACAGATCCCTGTTTAGACATTTCACATAAGAACATCGGCTCACATGACTTTAAATCTTACAAATCAGTTATAATCTTCATGGCAATTGATATATCCCAAGGGCCTCCAACAATATAAATATCTAAGAATAACTCTTAAATATCCAAGAATCACTCAATATGAAAGAACTTACTTCAACAAGTACAAAATATTCTAAAATTTGTAGTTTATCACATTTATTTTGTAGCCAACCAAGAAAGTCTATATGCCAAACAACAATCATTATTAACTCATCTATAAAACTCATCATTAAGATGCATCTCTTAATTTCTCTTCATTACATGCTTTCCTGTAAGTCAATATCTATTCTATCACCTTAAGATTCCAGGAAGGGATCGAACAGCAATGAGGGTCTTATCTTCCACAGGAAGAACTACCTTAAGCTTTACAAAGGCTGCAGACAGCTCGCCTTCTGTGCTGGAGCCAGAGAAGAGTGAACAAAATCACTCCCCTGTTGGGAAGGCAGAGTTGGCAGCTGTCTCTTAAGGACTGAATCCCAGGGCTAAATAGAGCTACAATGTCTTGATGCATCAGCCTCAGTCTCCTGGAGCAGATTCAGAGTGTCTTTTTTTTTTTATTTAAGATTTTAAATAATAGTAGATTTTACAACTTTCTACTATAGTAGTTTAAAATTAAATTGTGTTTTCAAAGCCGACCTCACTTCGAAGTCAATAATAAAACATCAAAAAAGTATTACAAAATTATAAACAGACCAACAGAAAGCTGAGAAAATGTGTACAGATAGTATAGAGCACATTTTGGTGTAGAATACATAGGGTATAGATGAAAGAACCTAGTTTAATTATATTGCTCTTGCACCTGAAAAAAATACTTGACATTAAGTTCTTTCCACATTAATTCCTAAATAACTTCTCTTCAAAGACATATCTCTTGAAATTCCTCTTCCTATTAAGAGCACAGAGCACTGTTTGTACATTACATAGGAGAATTCCAGGATATTACTCACAGGTCTTTAATTAAATCTCTCCTTCTCTCCCTTTTATTTCAATTCTCTTCCTTTCCATCCCCCTTTTCTTTCTTCATGTTTCTTTAGCAAAAACCTGGTCCCTACCATTCCCTTAAGTTCCAACCCTTGTCCTGAGATTTACTCTATTCCTTTTTCCACAAAAATATCTTAAAATTTTGCATACATTCACTTCCTAGCTCTTTAAATTGTTTGAAATCAAGAGGTTACCACCACATTTTAAAACTTCAGATGTCTTTTGTGAAAATTAGCAACAAGATCCCACTGTCACCAGCAATTGACAAAATTGACGATAAAAACATTATAATATTATTAAGAAAATTCATTCAGCTATTGGAAACTATTTAAGGGATTCAAGGTCCAGAATGTAATCTACATGCTTCCATTGCATCATTCCCTACTCTTGGGTTGTTTTCTTTGTGGCAAAGCTGGTCTAAATTGTGCAATGAGTAATGAGGAAAAGATCTGTGTTTCAGTATGAGTAAAGGGGTAGTAAGAGCAGCATTTCCTCCCCTAAGTCAGGAATAGGCAGAGTGGTAGCCTCAGCAGCATCAGAAGGGAAAATGAGAACTAGCAGATGAACCAATGAGAGGACCCTGTTTCTAAGCACCCCTAAGGCAATAAACTGAGAAACTTGCAGGAAGAGCTGAGGGAGCTCATTTCTGGCAGACTCATTGGGAGTTCAAATCAATGTGATTTGGGTTACATGTATTTCTAACAAATTTAAAGACGAATAAACTAAAATTCATAAAAGACTCAGATATTAGAAAACTACACTGTAAATTTTATGGATTTTACTCAAACAGTAAATATTCATTCAGTGTTTTCTATGTATAGGGGAGAAAAGGATTTACAGACTCTATTATTGAGAAATTCACAATCTACAATAAAAATTCCAAATAAAAAGATGAAATTATAAGGCCCTTAAAAGTAGCCACAATTTCATGAGCATATATAAAAAAAGAAAAATTTATTTCTGAGATGAAGATTCAGGTAAACTTTAAGTGGATCCATGAAGGGTAACACAATGACAATGTCTAAAGGAAAATCTGGATGACAGATATAGGTATAAAACCCATTTTCACCATGTATCAATTAAGGAACAGAAAACCCGAAGTATAAATTAAGCTAACTGGCTTTAGTCTTTTTGCCCAACAAGAGTTTCTGGCTAAGTGATGGTGCAGCGGTTCCCACCCAGTATTATCCATGCCTCGGGCTCTTTTCACTGTTTTGCTTTTCCTATTTGATCTTCCCTGATGGCTTAGATGGTAAAGCATCTGCCTACAATGCAGAAGACCTGGGTTCAATCCCTGGGTCGGGAAGATCTCCTGTAGAAGGAAATGGCAACCCACTCCAGTATCCTTGCCTGGAAAAGCCCATGGACGGAGGAACCTGGTTAGGCTACAGTCCATGGGGTCGCAAAGAGTCAGACACGACTGAGTGACTTCACTCACTCATTTTAGTGTTAGACCCAAACCTGATAGTCCCTGCTTCACCAGGCATCTCAGCCCTGCTTCTAAAGAATAAGGAAGAAGGAAAACACATAGGGGTGATAGCACAACATGGTCAAAAATCCCTAGTAGACTTCCACGTACGTCTTCTTGGTTGGAACTATGTCACAAAGCACTTTTTGCTCTAAGGGAGGTTGGGATATATAGTTGTTGTTTTTTAATCTGGCCACACTGTTCCACCCTTTTCAAAAAAAAACCAGGGTTCTCCTAAAGAAAACAAAAAAAGGAAGAAAGAGTATTATGGTGGTATCAACAAGGATGTGCCACAAACCACTTATTAATAGTGCAGCCTAGGTACAAAACACTAACTCTTCAGCAATGTCAGTTTCTTCAGCTGTGAACGGATTATAATAATATCTTCCTATTAGGTAATTGAGTGGGGATTAGAGTAATGTATTTAGGATATCAGTGTGGTCCTGATGTGGTAGGAGCACAAGGTAATATAAAGCTGCTTTTATTACTGTTTGGTTGGTTGGTCTGTTAACCAACAGACCAAGACTATTGCTTGCTTGATAGATGTATTAGATTTCAACAAATAAATATGGGAAGAATAAAAATTAAGATAAAGAAAGCAAGATTGCAAAAACATGGAATTAGGAAAAATGTATAAGAAAATTTAGCATGTGTTCAGAAAAGTTTATACAGTTTAGGACGATGATCATCCATGTGAAAGGGGAGAAGTGGGTGGTAAAGCTAGAGAGTTAGGTGGGAACTGGATCATAGGATGGGGAGGAGGGATGTAAGAGTCAAGTCAGGAGATTTGACATCTGGGAAGTCAGCGAGGAATCAGTGACGGTTCCAGTGCAAGGTGAAGTTCAAGCTACACATTATACTGACCACTTTGACAGCAGTGCATGAGACATACTCAGGAGCTGGAGAAAAATCAAAGCAAAAAGAGTAGGGGAATTAATTTCTCTCCATGCAAATCACAATAGAAGACTAAAGTAAGCTTATAGCAACGGAATGGAAAAGACTGATTCAGGAGTCATTTTTAAAGCTTTAAAAGGACAGAATTTGGCCTCCAAGAGAATATAAAAGGTCAGAAAAAGAGATGGTGCCAAGGTCATGAGCTTAACTTCAAGTTTAGGTGTGTCATTACCCAGGGTGGAGGGTAAAGACCAGGCCAGAGAGAAAGAGGACCAAATTTAAAAAGGGAAAGAATGGAAGGGGAAATTAAAGGAAGGGGAGAGAAGGAAAATGACTAAGAGTAGAAATGCTTATCCATGTAAAATAAGACATACGAGGAGATCATATTCTATGAGATTGTTTGATCTGCAAAAAGAATTTTCTCAGGCAGTTTAATGAGTCTGTAATAGCTAGATGCTTAATCCTAGTCATGCGCTCATCTGGCTGTGTGGGGCACCACCCGTGTGCCCTGTAGAACTTTCCTTGTTGTTGCAACTGTATTAGAATAGAAATAGTCCCAAAGTATGCAAACAAGCTTCTGAGGAATTCCCATTAGTTTTTCACTCTCATTAGGATGTAAAATTATTCCTCTGGAAATATCTGGACACAGTTTGTCCTTCCTAGAGGTGGAAGGATGAGTTAATCTACCTTTTTGATATCACTTGCAACGTGCAGATCCTGGGATCCTCGGTTCTGGGCTGGGTTTCTGCAGGTAACAGTCACGATGGAAACCCAAGGAGAAAGCAGACTGGGGCAATCGCTGCTGGAATCGAGGCACTCAGCCACTGTGAGAACAGAGTAAGGAATATAAGCGGTCTATTGAGTGAAGTGTTTGCTTATCATTTTTAGCACCAGACATTTAAAACTGGGCAAGAAGCCCCTGTGAAAAATGATGATCTTAAAAGGCTGAGAATTAATTGTTGCTTTGATCTGCATTTCTGGAAACTTTGATTATGTAGAATTTAGCATTGTATGTAGCCTCAAATCAACTAAGTACATTCTTAAGGTTGCAGAAAGGGATAATTGAATCCTAGAATCCTATTTTTGAGGAGTGAATCTGAAAAAGATTTTAGTGAAAGCTTTTACACAGATTCAGTCCTTTTCATTAATTAGCCATTAATATTCCAAGTAAAAAATTCTTCATTTTAAGCTTCAGAAACCCTTTTTTAAAATGACATCATATGTATTTCTTCCAGTATTTTGGTTTACTTTAGTAATAATTGTTTCTCCCTAATGAAACCACCTATTCCCTAATGACACCACCCATATGGCAGAAAGCAAAGAACTAAAGAGCCTCTTAATGAAAGTGAAAGAGGAGAGTGAAAAAGTTGGTTTAAAACTCAACATTCACAAAACTAAGATCATGGCATCTGGTCCCATCACTTCATGGAAATTAGATGGGGAAACAGTGGAAACAGTGACAGACTTTATTTTTTTTTTGACTCCAAAATCACTGCAGATGGTGACTGCAGCCACGAAATTAAGACACTTGCTCCTTGGAAGAAAAGTTATGACCAACCTAGACAGTATATTAAAAACCAGAGACGTTACTTTACCAACAAAGATCCATCTAGTCAAAGCTATGGTTTATCCTATAGTCATGTATGGATGTGAGAGTTGGACTATAAAGAAAGCTGAGGGCCAAAGAACTGAATCTTTTGCTCTGTGGTATTGACAAAGACTCTTGAGTCCGTTGGACTGCAAGGAGATCCAACCAGTCCATACTAAAGGGAATCAGTCCTGAATATTCATTGGAAGGACTGATGTTGAAGCTGAAATTCCAATACTTTGGCCACCTGATGTGAAGAACTGATTCATTGGAAAAGACCCTGATGCCGGGAAAGATTGAGGGTGGGAGGAGAAGGGGACGACAGAGGATGAGATGCTTGGATGTCATCACCAACTCAATGGACATGAATTTGAGTAAACTCCGGGAGTTGGTGATGGACAGGGAGGCCTGGCATGCTGGAGTCCATGGGGTCGCAAAGAGTCGGACATGACTGAACGACTGAGTTGAAATGATCTGAGTGAAACTCCACAGGATGTACCTGCTGAGCCTCAGACACTTAATTAGTATTGATGTAAAAGGGCACAATTTTATTATTCTAAATCATTTCACTTGTGATTAGGACAAAATAATTTCGAGTCAAAGTGGCTGTAAATAAATTCATGTTAGAGGACTGACTGATTAAAAATCCTGCTTTTCTCATCTTTTTGATTTTGTGAAGTTACAGATCCCATGAGCTTATAGCACTTAACCTTAAAGCAGTAAAATTGCTAAACTGGGTCTTGTATGATATTCATAAATCACCTTATAATAGAAAAAGACTGAGGCACATCCTGAAGTTGGCAGCCATCTGTAATAAAATTAAGCCGTCTTCTTTCCTTCTTCAGGTTCTTGGAAGCATTCTCTTAGTCTTTGAATCTCACTCTGAGGTTCAAGCCTGCTAAAAGAACAATGTCTTAAATGTATATAGGACCTTCCTTGTACAGTTTGTTGGCATAAATACCAATGAAGGAAATAGGAGACATCTGTTATAATCTCCTTCTACCTTGCCATAACTACAAATTTTATAGACTTAAAAATCAAGGGTTGAGTCAAGGTCATCCAGTTAGAGATTAATTTTTTAACACAAGGTATAGTGTTCCATTCATTACCTTATCTTTATTACCTTAAAAATTACACTCAACATGACTTACAAGTTTAAACTTCATAAAACACAGGTTAGTGTCTGAACTAAGGTATCATGCCTTACAGGCAGCTTGCTTAATAAACCCATTTGCTCAGCACATACTGTCAAGTTAAAAGAATTCAAAGAACTCAGATTTGGTTGCCTTTAATAATTCTCATTATGACCTACTAAATTAAATTACAAATTGAAATGAAGCTATCAATGGTGCTGTTATGGCTAATGAAAAGTTTTCAGTCCCTAACACACATCTCCAGAATATTTATTTTCATGAACGTGTTCCATTTGCCAAGTATTAATGAAATATGTGTAGGGCTAAAACTTTGTGTTTGAATTTTTAAGGAAGATCACAACACCTAACTCAGAGAAGTGGGGCTGAGATTCCATTTAGTATTATGCCAATTAAGCACTGCTTTCAGTTAGTGCTATTGATCTCAACTACATGCCGGAGACTGTGTAAGGCCCCTCTTCATGAACACTGTGACATCTCTTCCCCCTCACACATGGTGAGGTAGACATGGCCATCTTCATTTCACAGATGATATTTCAGGATTCTGAAACTTAGTTTGATGTTTTGTCCATAAGTTTCAGACTTGCAAAATAAGCTGATGTTGTCTGCATCTCGCATTGGGGTTCAAATTTCAGTATTTATCCTGAATTGGTTAATTCATTTATAAATCGGGGTGATATTATTAGCAAACAAAACAATTCATACTTGAATAAAGTGAAAATTCAACTGGGCGGTGACACTGGAACATATTGTGGAGCCTTGTGTGTTTGTGTCAGTCTCTCAGTCATGTCCAGCTCTTTGCGACCCCATAGATATAGCCCATCAGGCTCCTCTGTACATCGAATTCTCCAGGCAAGAATACTGGAGTGGGTTGCCATTCTCTTCTCCAGGGGCTCTTCCTGACCCAGGGATTGAATCTAGGTCTCCTGCACTGCAGGCAGATTCTTTACCATCTGAGCCACCAGGGAAGCCATATATATATATATATTTATATATATATATATATATATAAAATGATNTACATGTATATAAACAAATAAATCAGTATTTCATTGATATATATTTCTATATTGTCTACATATTTATTGGAGCAAATATTAATTACAACTAAAGAAAATAAGTTATCAGAAAATGGTTAATTTTGGCTAAATTTCTTTAAAATCTGGCAATGTCTACTTTTAATTTATGCTGGGTCTCTGTAATATGTGCAGTGGAAATTAATAGCAATAATAATGGAAAACATGTATGTTCATATTCAAATGTATTATTATATGCCATGTAGCTCTCTATATATTTACTCATGCCGATATATCATGCTTTCCTGCTTGGCTTCATATAGTCCTTTATTTTTCATACCTAGCTTTGAGGATGATATTAACTGACTGCCCAGACAAAAAAGCAGGCCAATCATAGTGATGTGTATCCAGATAAAATTAAGTCACTGTAGGATCTCTGTTTCTATTTGGTCAGCTGCATGTCATGATCACCTTTGGGTTAATCTATGGTACCACACCCAGACTTAGCAAAATGTTGTAGGAAGTCTGAACCTTTTATATTGGTCCTAGATCGTAACCAGTGAAGGAAATAGCAACCCACTCCAGTATTCCTGCCTTGAGAATCCTGTGGACAGAGGAACCTGGAGGGCTGCTGTCCATAGGGTCGCACAGAGTTGGACATAAGTGAAGCAACTTAGCATACTTACATGCATTGGAGAAAGAAATGACAACTCACTCCAGTATTCTTGCCTGGAGAATCCCAGGGACAGGAGCCTGGTGGGCTGCCGTCTACGGGGTCGCACAGAGTCGGACACGAATGAAGTGACTTAGCAGCAGCAGTAGAAGCAGCATTTACTCTTCATGACTCTTTGAATTAGAGGTTACTATTATCCCCATTCTGCAAATGAGGAAATTGTAGCATAGAGGAAGTCAGTAACTTTCCAAGTTTATATGTGCAGCAAATGATACATAACACAACCAGTATGATGCCTAAATGCAAACCCTTTAACCTTACTCTCTATTCCATACCTATTTGAACTCCCCTGTAGTGTAGTTCAAAGACCTATGAGGTAATATATCATTTTGATAGTTGTCCTTTGGCATTGAATTCTAAATTCCTACTCCCAACCTGATTTAGAAATTAGAGAACCAAATTACATTCAACTCATTTCAACGCAAATTTGTTGAGAACCTGTCAGATGCCAGACAGTTCTCTGGTTGTTTGGAACGTATCAGCTCCCTTTGGACAGCTGAAGTGGAAGAAAACGGAAAAAAAAAAAATCTTCACTTGAATTCTCCATAAAGCAAAGCCCGTGACTGAGGGCTAATTAAATGTAGGTAGTTAATTTAGGAGTATGATCTCAGTGGACAGGACTTAGAGATGGTGGGTGGAAAAAAGAATGTGGAAGAATCAATCAATAGATGAAATAAGTTGGCCACCATTCTGGTTGTTCTATTCCATGGGATACTTTGTGTAAAGTGTCTGGGAACATCTGCCTGAGGGGAGAAAATCCTTACCTCCCATTGGTCTAGAATAGCGCTGTAGGATTAGCCCTCCCTGCCCCCATCTTCAGGTTACACTTATTCTGTACCCAAATTAAGTACACTTTGACACTTATTTTGTACTCAGCAGGTTTCCAAAGGTAAAGGTAAAGTGTTAGTTGCTCAGCCTTTGTAACCCCATGGACTGTAGCCCACCAGGTCCCTCTGTCTGTGGGATTTTCCAGGCAAGAGTACTGGAGTGGGTTGCCATTTCCTTCTCCAGGGAATTGTCCTGACCCAGGGACTGAACCCATTGCCCACAGACTACTTTATCCTCTGAACTTAAGTTTTCCAAAACAGTCTGCAAAGAAGTCCTAAGGCTGGAATTCAAGATGTGAGTCTAAGGTGAGGCATGTTCAAGTTTCACACAAGCTGCTTGAAGCTGATCAAAGCCCTCAGGGAACCTGTGTTCATGGCCAAAGTTGGAATCATAGGTGAGTTCAGCAGGATGGAGAGCTTTGGACAAGTTGTGTTCACTGCGACAATGAACAAAGACTACTAAAGCACGTAGTATTTGAGAAAATGACAGATGCTAATGATAAATCAAAAAAAAAAAAGCAGTTGAAGGAGATTTGGAATGGAGAGGGTGAAAAATATATATATATTGGGTTGGCCCAAAAGTTCGTTCATATTTTTACATGTGATGTTACAGAATAAGTCTGAAACCTGGGTACGTTGGTCAGGGCAGTCCTCTTTTAAAAGGGAAATAATTGAGCAATGACTTGAAGCATGTGAAGGAACAAGTCACACAGATAATTGAAACTGAAAAAGTCATCTGAATACTCTCAGTCGTTAAGAACTGCTGAGTGATTTCCATCTCTAATCTTTTTCACTCCAACATCTCTTGTGGGGGAGGGGCAGATTTTAGATGTTCTATAAAATGATTGCTAACCAAAAGTGTTGGTATGGTTTTCAGGCACCCCACTGACTTGTTTGAATTTACTCTGGTTTTGTTTCTTTCCTGTCAAACAAGGCGAGTTTGTATTATTCTTAGATAACCAAATTTAGACTAAGAGGACAACAATGTAAAGAATGTTTCCAAACCAGACCTCTCCCTTGGACTCCAGACCTAACTGGATCTAACTGCTGACTTAACATCCACTTGCAGGTTTAATGGACCCTTCACATTTACCATGTCTGTAATTAAACTCTTGACACTCCCTTACCCCATAGGTACCCATTGTAGTTTTCAGTTCATTTTTTCATTTTCCATATCATCAGCTTGGCACCACCCTTGGTTCTTTTCTTTCCTTTCCTTTCCATATTTGCTGTGTTATCCTTCTATAGACTGACAACTTCCTTTGGATCCTGTCATTCCTCACCTAAAAGGCTCTAGTGGCTTCCTATAAAAAGAGCTGGACTTCCCAAGCAAAATCCAAAGTCCAACTCTGATCTGCAAAGTCTTCTGTGTTCTGACTACTCATTACCTCTCTGACCTGATCCCTAGCTCCTTTCTTGTTCCAAGCAGACACCTTCCTGCCCTTTTAAGCCTTTGAACTTGATTTTTTTTTCCCTTTTCCTACCTGAAATGGCCCTCCCCCAGATATTGGATGATTAAGTCCTCAGTTCCTTCAGATTTTTCTCAACTGTCACATTCTCAGTGAGGCCTTCCCCACCTGCAAACACTCCCATCCCCACCCAAGGGAATAGTACAGCTTCCCCACCCAACACTTCAGTTACCCTTCTTTGCCTCATTCTTCTTAGTGTTTATCACTAATACCTTCCTTATCTCTTTGATTTATTGTCAGTCCCTGCCACTAGCATCTAAGCCCCTGAAACAGTGCCAAGCCTATAACATGCTCAATAAATTTTTGCTAAATGAAATAAAAAACAAATGGTTCCAGAGCCATCCATTTGCCTCTAGGATAGTTATGATGATTACAACAGAAATCCAATTGGTGGGGGGGCGGGGGGAGGGAAGTTCAGCTTTTGACCAACAAGGTGTAAATTTTTAGGCAGTCCATAGGCTTGAATGTCAAAATTTGTTGAGAAACAAAATACTTTTCAAATTTATTGAGCTTCCATGTATGTAGTAAGAACAAGGCTGAGGGAATTCCCTGGTGGTCCAGTGGTTAGGACTCCACACTGTCACTACCATGGGCCCAGGTTTGAAGGTTTGACTCCTGGTCAGGGAACAAAGATGCACAAGCTGCATGCTGTGGGGAAAAGAAGAGAAAGAGAACAAGGCTGAGCAAATGGGATGGTAGGGTTTTATTTCAGATCAGAGGGAAGAGGAACCCCATGATTTGGCATCAGCTACTTTCTTTCAGAAAGGAGGAAGGAGTACAAACCTTTCTCTTCTAGGAGGGGTGATACTGGGAAGAAAAGGAGAGGCAGAGAAAGCAACCCTTCAGAGGTCTATTGTGAAGTGAAGTCACTCAGTCGTGTCTGACTCTTTTCGACCCCATAGACTGTAGCCTACCAGGCTCCACTCTCTATGGGATTTTCCAGGCAAGAGTGCTAGAGTGGATTGCCATTTCCTTCTCCAGGGGATCTTCCCAACCCAGGGCTTGAACCCAGGTTTCCCGCATTGTAGACAGACACTTTACCGTCTGAGCCACCAGGGAAGTCCAATCAGGGAAGGGGGCAATTATGATCTACCTATACCTCTCAGGACTAAAATCCTGGGAGCTGGGTATTAGCTAAGTTGAAAGGAGAACAGGAATCAGGAGCTTTGACCCCATCTCCCACTTTGTACTCTGGTACCATGAGACCATCCTCACAGTGGGGAAGGGAGAGGAGATTGTAATGGTATTGAAGCTACAGATGGAAACAGTCAAAAAGGTGGTTACAATGAGGAAATCAAAGCATTTCTTATAGCAAAGCACTTCAAACAGGCAGTCAGACCAGGAGAGCAAGTGAGAGATACATCCAGAACAAATGAGAGGTCTGTGGTACAGCCTACGATCAAAGTGAAACTGGTAGTCGCTCAGTCATGTCCATCTCTTTGCAACGCCATGGACTGTAGCCTGCCGGGCTCCCCTGTCCATGGAATTCTCCAGGCAAGAGTGCTTGAGTGGGAGGTCATTCCCTCCTCCAGGGGATCTTCCCGGGGATCAATCCCAGATCTCCTGCATTGCAGGCAGATTCTTTACCATCTGAGCCCCCAGGGAAGCCCAGCTAGATAGCACACATAGGAAGAGCAATTAGTTCTGCGCTAGTCAAGATAAACAGGCCATAATTTCCATAGATTTCACTGATGAACACCAGCAAGACACTCATGGATTGGAGCAGACTGGGTTAGGTAAGTCAGTGGATGTCAAATATCAACCACTGCAAACCCAGACCAGCACAAAGACCATAATGAGGACCTCATCTCTCCAATGAAGACCCTCAATTTCCCTTCATTTAATGCCCTCTTTTGAAGGAAGCAAGCACAGGACAAATAGTCTTGACTTTTAAATTTTGAGTTTTTAGTTGACTAAATGTTTGTTTCACATAATCAAATTGTTTTAACTAGAAAGAAAATGTCTAAGTTGAAAGAAAATGATATACCTTGAATTGACAAATCAAAATTTTTTCTTTTAACTTCACCACGAAACTGGCAGGATCTTAGTTTCTCGACCAGGGATGGAACCAAGGCCACAGCAGTGAAAGCTGGAACCCTAACCACTGGACTGCCAGAGAATTCCTGGCAAACTGAAAATTTGATCCCTACCTCAGTTATCCCTGCTGAGTGAATGGACAGCTCAGGAAAACTTTATCAGTAATAGGTAAATAAACATATGTATACTTACAGGTAATTCATGTTGATATATGATAGAAATCAAACTAATATTGTAAGGCAACCATCAATCAATTAAAAATAAATAAGTATAATTTTTTTAAAAGAAACACTTTTTTCAAACATCTGTATAATAATGCATTTTCTACTCTACAGCCAAAGCAAATACACAATCCCTTACCTCCCTAACCAGGAAATAAGTTGTTGATCTGAAACCAACCTAATTAATCAGTTCTTCACATGTTACTTCACAGGGATCATTATAAGGACAGGACAGAATTTCAACTCTGTCCAGGATCTTAGGGTCTACACTTCTGAGAAAAGTTCTGTAGACAAAAAAAAACAAACTTTTATAATTATGGAAATGTTGGCTCTCAATGTAATCTGGAGTGTATCATATATAAAAACATATATGTCTAAAAAATACACATATAGTTTAGTCTACTTTCTTCCTTTCCCAAGTTTCCAGTGAAATTCAGGATGTACTTTCCTATATATTCATCATGTGTTCAACCAACATCCAACCTAGGAACTTGTTGGGTTCCTACCCTAAATTGTTTCCAAGTGGAACACCAATCAAATATACAGTTCTGTGACTGCAGGTAAAAAGTACAGATCAGAATATCCTTTTTATTTATTAATTGTTTTTGGCCCCCAAAGTGTAGCTTGTAGGATCTTAGTTCCCGGACCAAGAATAGAACACAGGACCATGGCATTGAAAATGCCTAGTTCCAGCCACTGGACTGCCAGGGAATTCCCAGAATATACCTTCAGTTCAGTTCAGTCACTCAGTCGTGTCCAACTTTTTGAAGCCCCATGGACTGCAGCACGACAGGCTTCCCTGGCCATCACCGACTCCCAAAGTTTATGCAAACTCATGTCCATTGAATCAGTGATGCCATCCAACCATCTCATCCTCTGTCGTCCCCTTCTTCTCCTACCCTCAATCTTTCCCAGCATCAGGGTCTTTTCCAATGAGTCAGTTCTTCGGATCAGGTGGCCAAAGTATTGGAGTTTCAGCTTCAACATCAGTCCTTCCAATGAATATTCAGGACTGATTCCTTTAGGATGGACTGGTTGGGTCTCCTTGCAGTCCAAGAGACTCTCAAGAGTCTTCTCCAACACTACAGTTCAAAAGCATCAACTCTTCAGTGCTCAGCTTTCTTTATAGTCCAACTCTCACATCCATACGTGACTACTGGAAAAACCATAGCTTTGACTAGACAGACCTTTGTTGGCAGTGTTTCTGTTTTTTAATATGCTGTCTTAAAGTTTGGTGATAACTTTTCTTCCAAGGAGCAAGTGTCTCTTAATTTCATGGCTGCAGTCACCATCTGCAGTGACTTTGGAGTAAAAAAAAAAAAATAAAGTCTGTCACCATTTCCACTGTTTTCCCATCTATTTGCCACTAAATGATGGGACCAGATACCATGATCTTAGTCTTGTGAGTGTTGAGTTTTAAGTCGACTTTTTCACTCTGCTCTTTCACTTTCATCAATAGGCTCTTTAGTTCTTCTTTGTTTTCTGCCATAAATGTGGTGTCATCTGCATACCTGAGGTTATTGATATTTCTCCCGGCAATCTTTGATTCCAGCTTGTGTTTCATCCAGCCCAGTGTTTCTCATGATGTACTCTGCATATACCTTAACTAACATAATATTTGTTAATTAAACTATTTTCTTGTAAAACAATGTAAAAATCTTGTTTTTATTCAATAGCAGTTTCTACTTCTAATTCCATGTTTGTCTGGGAAAGACTAGTTCAATAGCATCTCAGCTTTTGCATTGATCATGTAACAAAGAAATTTAACCTGTAATTTGCTGAATTTAATTGCTATTTTTGAAATAAAAATGAGTAATATCCTATTGTTGTTTTTGTTTGTCAGTAACTGGTTAGAAAAGGTTTGCTGGCTGAACAATTAAGCTAATACCATAGTAATTACTTAAATTATAGATTGGTGTTGAAGACTTACTGGGGAAAATTGATGATTATGAAGAGTTACTGACTAACCAAGACCAACTACTCTATTCATCTTATAAAATCTCTCTCCAGAATAAGGCAGGCACAGATAATTTCAATATTACTTGACAAAATATAACTTGATCTAGGTATTCAAGTCATCTAAAATACTGTAACTGGTTTTATTGTATACATAAAAATGAAAGATATTCTATAAGAAATCGAAAGGTAAAGCAAAATATATACATATTTCACTGTTCTTTTTCCAAGTGCAATTTATTAAAGATAATTAGCTAATTTTCCCTATGAAAAATAATTTAAAAATAAATTTCTTTTTACTACTAATATCTCTATTTACTACTAATATCTCTATTTAACTTAGTGCTCCTACTGATCACATTCTACATTCAATCATTGATACTTACTCTTCTTTCTCTAGGATCAGCTCTCATTTACCCAATTATAGTTGCTCTTAAAGTAGCATGAGGGTGTGCATGCTAAGTTGCTTCAGTCATGTCCGACTCTTTGACACTATATGGAAATAAGTAGCATATCATATTCAAAAAGTATGCTGTTTCAATTTTCTTCAAAGAAAAAATGATTAGAAGGGAGACTTCCCTTTGTGGTCCAGTTTTTTGTTGTTTTTTTTTACTTTTACTTCATTTTACTTTACAATACTGTTTGGTTTTGCCATACATCAACGTGAATCCACCACGGGTGTACATGAGTTCCCAATCCTGAGCCCCCCTCCCGCCTCCCTCCCCATACCATCTCTCTGGGTCATCCCCGTGCATGTGGTCCAGGTGTTGAGAGACTGCCTTCCAATGCAAGGTATGTGCGTTTGTTTGCTCCCTGTTCTGGGAACTAAGATCCACAAGTCCCTGGGCATAGAGAGCCTGCATGTTGCAACTAGAAAGCCCACATGTTGTAACAAACATCTGGTGCACCCAAAAACAAACAAACAAGCAAAAAATGATAAGAAGGGAATGTTAATATCAAAGCTATCAATGAATTTACTTTTTGGAAAATACTGTTGTAAATTTAAAACAAGACAATGATAAATTACCAAGAAATAGATCTGGTGATTTTTATGTTGAAACAAAGTAAAAACCTAAATTAACCAACTGATTTGGAGAAATATGATCTTTTCCTCTCATCTAACATTATAGGAATGTCCAAGACCAAGAGCAAGGTAGTCATCAAATTATAAGTGTTTCCTTTAAAATTTTTAAAGCTAATAGTTTAAAAAGACAAGCTAAACACTCTTTATTCTGTAGTAAAATTTCAAAGTTAAAAATCATCAATCAACATGAAATGATAAAAAGTTAAGTGTGAAATCTCAAGTGGATTTAATTATATTTTAGATAATATATTATTTTCAAAAAGTCGAAAACATGACTATAATACAAACGTAATGTCAACTATAGAAAAACACACAATCTAAAAGTTGCAAGTTATGCCTTATTAGGGGCCCTTATTGAGGACCATGGGCTTCCCAGATGACGCTAGTGGTGAAGAATCTGACCGCCATTGCAGGAGATGCAGGAGATGTGGGTTCAGTCACTGTGTTGGGAAGACCCCCTGGAGAAGGGCATGGCAACCCCCTCGGTATTCTTGACTGGAGAATCCCATGGACAGAGGAGCCTGGCAGGCTACAGTCCATAAGGTCACAAGGAGCTGGACATGACTGACGTGACTTAGCACACATTCACGCACATCGAGGGCCATAGCCTGGCAGACAGCCTTTCAGATAACTCTGAGGAATTACTCCAAAGAAATAAGGGAAGAGCTAGGCTGTATAGGAGTTTTTGCTGGGAAACAAACAAATGAAAACAACGTGTACTCAAACACCAAAAGATGACTGCTAATCACAAATGACAAATATCTCAAATTGGCCGACAGCCAGGACCCACTCTGCTCCTGGAAGCTCTCTGTAGTCCCTTTCATCTTCAAAGCAGCAACAGCGAGCTGAATCCCTCCACTCTTCAACAATTCTTGCTTTGCTTTTTTTTTTTTCTATCAGCTAAAGAAAACTCTGCTTTTAAAGAGCACCTGTGATTCCCTTAGGGGCAACTGGATATAGTCTCCCTGAAAGTGAAAGTGAAGTCACTCAGTCGTGTCCGACTCTTTGAGACCCCATGGACTGCAGCCTACCAAGCTCCTCCCTCCATGGGATTCTCCAGGCAAGAGTACTGGAGTGGGTTGCCATTGCCTTCTCCAGGGGATCTTCCTGACCCAGGGATCGAACCCGGGTCTCCTGCATTCCAAAGTCTCCCTCAGCTCAGTTCAGTTGCTCAGTCGTGTCCAACTCTTTGCGACCCCATGAATCGCAGCACGCCAGGCATCCCTGTCCATCACCAACTCAATCTTAATTACCTCTGTAAAACCCCACTTGTTCTGTAACATAACATAGTTACAGACATAACAGCTCATCACACTCATGTGCGTGCTAAGTTGCTGCAGTCGAGTCTGACTCTTTGGACCCCATAAACTGTAGACGGCCAGGGCCAGGCTCCTCTGTCCATGGGATACTCCCCAGCAAGAATACTGGAGTGAGTTGCCATGCCCTCCTCCAGGGGATCTTCCCACCCTAGGGATGGAGCCTGCGTCTCCTGCGTCTCCCGCATGGCCGGCAGGTTTACCACTAGCGCCACCAGGAAAGCCCCCATTACACTCAAGGCAAAGAGGTAGCATTTTAGGATTCTGTTGATCACATAATTCTTTTCACAAGGTTCTGAGAATCTTTTTTTTTTCTAGTCTGTAGTTTAAAGAAGAGACTTTAGAGAAGGATAGAAGAAAGAAGACACATGCTGAAGATAAGACTGAATACTAGGGGATAATTTATTGTTATCACTACAGCATCTGAATAGAAAAGAGTAAAATCTGTTATCCAGATTTAATTTATTTCATATGAATTTGATCAATGTTTCTCATAAGAAAAAGAACATATTAGGGACAAGGTAGGAATTGACAATACTACATAGAAATATTCTGAGTGTTATGAATAAATTACTGCTAAGTCACTTCAGTCATGTCCAACTCTGTGCGACCCCACAGACGGCAGCCCACCAGGCTCCCCCATCCCTGGGATTCTCCAGGCAAGAACACTGGAGTGGGTTGCCATTTCCTTCTCCAATGCATGAAAGTGAAAAGTGAAAGGGAAGTCACCCAGTCATGTCCGACTGTTCGTGACCCCATGGACTGCAGCCTGCTAGGCTCTTCCGTCCATGGGATTTTCAAGGCAAGAGTACTGGAGTGGGGTGCCATCGCCTTCTCCAATGAATAAATTACTACTTCATAATTTCATACTCAATACTCCTTATCTACTCTTATCTAAATGATATTTTCAGAGCAGTTGGAGTCATTAAAAAGTATTAATGTGAGAGATTTTTACTTGTTTCACATTGTTCTTGAACCTCTCTCAGCCTCATGGAAGATGATGGATTTCAACACTAACCTCTTTCCTAACACAGCTTGCAGTCTCTTTTCTGCCACCGCAACAAAAGACTTCAAAAGAGAAAGCATTGTTAAAGGTTTACCTACACTCCATTTTCTTTTTCTTTGAGTTCTTGCTGTTTCAGTCACAAGAAATTATTATTTTATTTTGAAAAATCAACCAAGTAATAACAATTTCTGTTCGGACTAGCTTTTTTGTTAAAGGAAAAATGTTGACCCTCCAAACTCCTATTTTATAGTCCCTTTTTCTCTGCTTGTCCATGCCTCTCATTTTAAATTCACAATTGTATTATCCCTCCACACCATCCACAGGGCACAAAATGCCCTACATTAGGATAGAACAAATACTGTTGTATTATTTTAAAGTGCTCTAAAAACTGCTGAATTCCTGATATTTATTGAGCCTGCAAGGTAAGAGGTGCTTCCAAAAAGATGTGCCATCTTTGCTTTTTAATTACTCTCAGTAGGACAATTAATAGTAAGTTATCACTCACAAGTGCTGATGAAATCACACAAATCCACCTACAGGTTGTATCCTGTATTTTTATGATGGCTATCCAGAATTCACTGTTCAGTCAGAGATCATGAAATGGAGTGACCCATGTGGGTAAAATCTACAGCCTAGTGAAATAATATGCAGCATTGGATGTGTTTATTGTCTGTCCTCTCTTTCCATTCTGCCTATGAGATTTTTAAATTCAGATTCACACAATAAAATGTTTGAGAGAAAGCTTGATATGCCATATTGACATGATGATTCACTATACTGGGGATTGGCAAACTTTTCTAAAAAGAGCCAGATAGTGAATATTTTAGGCTTTGTAATCATACAATTTCTGTTAGAGTAATTTTTTTTGGCCACGTCATGTGGTCTGTGGGATCTTAGTTTTCCAAACAGGGGTTGAACATATACCACCTGCTGTGGATGTAGAGAGTCCTAACCAGTGGACCGTCAGGGACTTCCCTTGTTATAGCAACTATTTGACTTCATTTCCCATGAAAGCAGCCACAGACAAAACGCAAACAAATAAATGTGGCTCTCTTTCAAAAAACCTTTCTTTAGGGACATCAAAATGGTGATTACATCAAATTTTCACACATCACACAGTACTATTTTATTTTGGTAATTTTCAATTATTTTAAAATGTGAATACCATTCTTTCCTGAATCTTGTTGAGCCCTCCACTATACCAGGTACTGAACCCTGATGCTGGGAAAGATTGAAGAAAACAGGAGAAGGGGACAGCAGAGGATAAGATAGCTGGACAGCATCACTGACTCAACGGACATGAATCTGAGCAAACTCTGGCAGATAGTGAAGGAGAGGAGGGCCTGGCATGCTGCACCCCATGGGGTACCAAAGAGTAGGATATGACTTAGCGACTGAACAACAAACAACAACCCTTATACCATGTGTTAGGCAAACTCTAAGTGTGCTTCTCAAGCTGGCAGCAGGGAGTTACGGGATGGAAGATGCTCTCATGGCACATTGCAGCCACAAAACTTAACCTTTCTTTAGGATTGATAATAACGGACTATAAAAAGTCTGTCACTCCCATTTCTGGGGTCAGTAAATATTAGTCATTGTTATTATTATATTTGTTATCTATTCCCAAGTATTGTTAGCACTTACAATGTACAAATCAGAATGACAGGTACTTTGATAACCTCACATCAAGGAATATGGGAAGTACAAAGAAAGACAAGGCTACATATAATAAAACTAAGAGACTAAGCAGCTAACAGGAACTCCAGAACTCCTGTGTCTGGGGATGGGGAGAGGATGTTAATGAAGCCTGCCTAAAGGAGGTATGGTTTGACCTGGGTTTATAGAGGAGAAAAAATATTAATGTTAACTATTGAAAGAGGACCTTCTGGTTATATTTAGCTAATGAAGTTTCATAAAAAGTCCTGTGCACAGGTTCAAATCCCCTCTTTTTTTGACAAGTGACAGTGGTTTAGTCACTCAGTAGTGTCCGACTCTTTTGGCTCCTCTGTCCGTGGGATTATCTCAGGAAAGAATACTGGAGTGGGTAGTCATTTTCTTCTTCAGGGACTTTTTCTGACCCAAAGACTGAACCTGGGTCTCCTGCATTGACAGGCAGAATGTTTACCGCAGAGCCACCAGGGAAGCCCATGGTACTTATTCACTAGCAATCTGTGAACCTGAATATCAGAAAGCATGAAGAGCAATACTCTAGTACCCCAAAAGCCCTCAAAAATTACTGGGTATTTATAAAAATTACCAGTGTTTACTACACCAGGAAATCTACTTTCCCCTTTAATTCAATCTAGAATCTAAACTAATGAATTTCCATCTACACAATACTGCTTCTGTTTCAGTCTGTGCTGTGACTATTTAGTATGTATAAAGCACTAGCTCTGTGGGAATTTTTGTACCAAATAAAATCGATAAACTACATGCTATGTAAATAAGTAAGGTTTTTCATCTGTGTATCATCAATTTAACTTTGCTTTGTGCATTAGATGAATTCCATTAAACACTCACCAAAACCAAATATCTGAGTGTATATCACATTTTTTATTGATTTACAGCAACATTTCACAGATACTTAAACACTGAAGAAAATGTATCCCCAAATGTTGTTTTAATACATTTAATCCTAGCATTTACTTTTTTTAAAAACAACTTTCTTTTTTGTATTGGAGTATATTAACAATGTTTTCATAGTTTCCAGTGGACAGTAAGGAGACTCAGCCATACATGTACATGTATCCATTCTCCCCAAACATCCCCCCCATCCAGGTTGCTGTATAACACTGAGCAGATGTGTGCTATGCAATAGGTCCCTTCGGTTAGCCATTTTTAATATACCAATGTGTACCTGTCCATCTCCAAACTCCCTAACTATCCCTTCCCCCTAGTATTTGCTTTAAAAATTCCTTTTACAGGCACATTATATAAATTTTCAGGATTTACCTACATTTCCACTGACAGTTTTCTCTAAATTAGAGAAGGTAGCTAATCTTGAAAAATCTGATGAAAATCAGTCACCCTAAGTTATGCAACAGTAGGTACCGATGTTAATTTCCTGTAAGCACTAATGTTAGCTGCTGCTGCTGCTGCTAAGTTACTTCAGTCGTGTCCAACTCTGTGTGACCCCATAGACGGCAGCCCACCAGGCTCCCCCGTCCCTGGGATTCTCCAAGCAAGAACACTGGAGTGGGTTGCTATTTCTTTCTCCAATGCATGAAAGGGAAAAGTGAAAGTGAAGTCATTCAGTTGTGTCTGACTCTTCGAAACTCCATGAACTGCAGCCTACCAACCTCCTCCGTCCATGGGATTTTCCAGGCAAGCGTACTGGAGTGGGGTGCCATCGCCTTCTCCGACTAATGTTAGCAGCATTCAACAAATATTCATAAGATGTATTTTCATTAACATAAAGTTTAAAACATTTTCTAATTTCCCTGGTGATTTTTCACCCATGAACTATTTGGAAGTGCATTTATTTCCAAGTAGTTAATTTTCTCTAAATATCTTATTGTCACTAATTTCTAGTTGGGCTTCATTGCAGTTAGAGTACATTCTGTATAATTCCAAATCGTTTAATTATACTGAGGTTTGTTTCTTGGCTCAGCAAATGCTTTATACTGGTGAATATACCACATGCACTTGAAAATGTGTATTCTGCATTTGTTGGGTGTCCTGGGCTATAAATATCATTAGGTCTTAATGGATTATAGTGTTGTACAGATCATCTGTTTCTTTACCAATTTGGTGAGGTGGGGGGGGTGCTGGTTGATTAAAACTACCTGTAATACCTCTCCTTCCTTTCTTTTGCCCAGGCAAGTTTTTATAGGTGCCACTTTTTTAAAGGGAAAAAAGCAATATAAGAGAACAAAAACTAGCTTCAAACAGAGTTTAGAATAAAAAAGGAAAAAAGAATGATTCATACAGCTGTGAAAAATGGCATTTGGTTTTGTGGTTTGGTTTTTTGGTAAGAAGCTGGCAGCTGCTAGAGTGTTTTTTAACTAAAAAAAACTTTACAACCAAAGACATCAAAGAGAGCCACCCTTGCCTTGTCAGCCAAACCTCTCCCAGTTTACAGCCAGCCAAACCATGCCAAACTGAAAGAGGACAGTTTAAAAAGGAGGGTGAGGATGGAAACAACGACAGAGTCAGAAAGTTGGGTATCAACATCCTCACTCTTTTTTTTTTTTTCCTCTTCCCCAGACTGAAGCAAGTAGTGGTCGATCATCCTTTTCGCGCCCTATGAAGAAAAGCACATTCTACTCAACACTTCCATGTACTCAATACAAGGGTGGCTGAATCATTCTAACCCTCCTGAGCTCCTGCCTGCCTCCTGAGCTCCCGCCTCTGAGTGGCATAGCAAGAGGTGATGAAGTTACTTTGTATCACTTTTACAAGATACAAGTGCTCCATGCTACTTTTGAATGATTCACTCTTTTCAACTAAATGTTCAGCTTTTTAGATTTCTATCTCGACAACATGGCTTCTGGGCATGTAGGGGCTTATGTGAACTTGGAGAGGAAAGAGGTGATGGTGCCAGAGACCCATACGTGTACAGTCTTCTGGACCCTACTGGCTCAGAATGACTCCTGTATTTGTTACCACGCTGATGCAATAGGATCTTATTGCACTTGAGGCATCCTCATATGCCAGCTCTTGGTCCAGACCCCAAATGCAGCTGTATTAGCCCTCCTCGACACCTTCTAAGAGCTCCTGGTCCAAAGAAGAGGGAATGGCAGGAGTGCTGTATTGATCTTACTTACCTCTCTAATCCTCTTCACCCACCCTTTTCACCATTGAACCATATTTGTAATGTCACCAAGCTGACTCCTACCAGAGGCCCCTGAATGTAGGCCACACACTTTTGTGTTCTCAGATTATCTTACACTTATCTGGGTGTTTCTAATACATTCCCTTTTCTGTACTTTTCACCGTTGAAGAAGGGCGATGAGGACGTACAGATCTGACCTTCTCGTTCTGGCTCTGCCAGTTTTTCTCACCCAGTCCCTTAGACTGGAGAAGCTATTGTCTACTTGTCCTTCCTCTCTGCAGGCATTTCAATTTAGTCACAGTCTCTTTCTTCAAGGATCACTTAACCTGTTGGCTTAGCCTTAATGCTAGGTATTGTGTTTCTCTCCTCGGTGGGAGAAACCTTAGGATCTGGGCATATCAGGCAGTTGCTCAAAATGCAAGCTGCTACACCATCAGGCTCTGAAGATGAGTAAACATGAAGATGCATTGGTGTATTGTATCAAATATAGTATTGCCGTTAGTGGCGTTTAAGTTTCTAGCATTCTTTATATACTTGTTGTTCAGTATTAAGTTGTGTCTGACTTTTTTCAACCCGATGGACCCTGTTTAGTCTAATGGGGACTAAATGCCAGGCACTCTGTCACTAAAGGAGATTGGAATGAAGGTGGTAGATGGAGATCAAACAGAGGAAAATATAGGCAGAGGTGACTTTGTAGGAGTACAGAATTGATCTATCTCTTGTGTCCTACACTATGAATTCTTCTACCCAATCGAGGGCCAGGTGTGGGATCACAGAGAAGGGGCAGAAGAATTCGGGGATTATTCAGTTTGTTAGAGAGCGATTAATCCTACCACTATCAGGCTTATTTTATATCTATTTTATATAAATGTGCAATAATTAACATTAAAATACCCTGAGATACACAAGGAGCTTTAAGCCATCTAATCTGTAAGAGAAGTTTCCAGTGACTGTTTTTTCTGCATTGTTTGTTGATTTTTTCATCTTTATATGTAACAACACAGTTACATAGTCACCAGTCCTAAGAGACAGCAGTTATCTAAACTGTAAGTCACCTTCTGATGCTGTTTGTTCTTCTTATTATAAGATAGAATTTAGAAAATGAGCTTAAACCAGGATAAGGGATCTAAAAGTTGCAAGTATGCTTATATGCCCTATATATTCTCTATGTAAATATGTTGTAAGTATATATAGTAAAAGCTAGTTGCCTGGTTTTGACTGAATTGGAATCTCCAGTTTTATTCCTGCAAGAAGTAAGTTAATAATTAAACAATGCAGATAATTTTTTGGAGGAGAATGTTATCCTAAACTACAGTTAAAGTTACACCAGAGTTAGCTGTTGGCTCTACTGGAGTCATTTATGGAGTAAACATTTTTATAATCAGAAGGCAAATAAGACTGGTTGTCTTGGGTACGTATGATACATATCAAAACCATCCTGTCTTCCTTTTCTGTGACTTTTTGTATTCTGAATCATGATTATGCATAATTATCTTAAATACCAGTAATCATAAATTGGCAGGTACAAATCAGTAATGGCATGAGTGTGATTCATTTTCACAAGAACCTTGCATACAGCAAGAATCTTTTGGTGGAGAGAAGTGTTTCAGTTGGCAGAAATACAGGGTATTAAACCTTACTTAGAAGTGTCTACCTGAATTTATCACTAATTTAATTTTATCCTTAATCTTATGACTAATTTTGGGAGCTAGACATGCTTACTTATTTATTAAGTAAGTAGCAGTAGTGTTAGTTGCTCAGTCGTGTCTGACTCTTTGCAACCCCATGGACTGTGGCTCACCAGGCTCCTCTGACCATGGGATTCTCCAGGCAAGAATACTGGAGTGGATTGCTACTCCCTTCTCCAGAGGATTTTCCTGACCCAGGGATTGAACCTGGGTCTCCTGCATTGCAGGCAGATTCTTTACCATCCGAGCTACAGGGAAGATCCTATTAAGTAAGTACACAACAGTAAATGTAGGACAAAAGTTGAATAACTTCCTTCTCTAAATAGATAACAGATAAATACCTCATGTGTTTCAGTATAGCATAGAGAAAAGGTTTCATAATCTCTCTCAAAGAAGGAAAACCCCTGTAAAATGATTGTACAAGTAGTCATTCTTGCATTATTTTCTTGAGTGAATGTTACATTTTGTAACAAGAAGAACAACTAATATTATTCATTTCCATAATGAAAAAAAGTTAAAAGAAAAATTAAAATCACGTTTCAAAGAGATGGCATCTACATGGCTTTCTATAAAGATATCTATGCCAGGAAGATATCTAAAACATAGGTACAAAACAAAAGGACATAACTTCCTATTATTGTATGGGTCCAGTATTGAGACCAGTGGACAAAATTAGAGAGAAATCTTGGTAATGAAAGTCCAACGAAACCCTACCTTACATGGAGGTTTAAAAGACCAGGCTTCTCTCTAATGAAGATCAACAATTTGAGTAATAAATCAATGCAAATAGATATTTTTCTTTGGACAACGTTTCAGTTTAGTAGCTCAGTCATATCCAACTCTCTGAGATCCCATGGACTGCAGCACGCCACACTTCCCTGCCCATCACCTACTCCCAGAGTTTGCTCAGACTCATGTCCTTCGAGTTAATGATGTCATCCAACCATCTCATCTTCTGTCATCCCCTTCTCCTCCTGCCTTCAGTCTTTCCCAGAAGCAGGGACTCTTTCCAAAGAGTCAATACTTCCCATCAGGTGGCCAAAGTACTGGAGTTTCAGCTTCAACAAGAGTCCTTCCAATGAACACCCAGGACTGATCTCCTTTAGAATGGACTGGTTGGATCTCCTTGCAGTCCAAGGGACTCTCAAGAGTCTTCTTCACACCACAGTTCAAAAGCATCAGTTCTTCAGCGCTCAGCTTTCTTTATAGTCCAACTGTCACATCCATATGTGACTACTGGAAAAACTATAGCTTTGACTACACAGATCTTTCTTGGCAAAGTAATGTCTCTGCTTTTTAATATGCTGTCTAGTTTAGTCATAGCTTTTCTTCCAAGGAGCAAGCGTCTTTTAATTTCATGGCTGCAGTCTCCATCTTCAGTGATTTTGGAGTCCAAGAATATAAAGTCTGTTATTGTTTCATTGCTTCTCCATCTATTTGCCATAAAGTGATGGAACCAGATGCCATGATCTTAATTTTCTGAATGCTAAGTTTTAAGCCAACTTTTTCACTCTCCTCCTTCACTTTCATCAAGAGGCTTTTTAGTTTCCCTTTGCTTTCTGCCATAAGGGTGGTGTCATCTGCCTATCTGAGGTTATTGATATTTCTCCCAGCAATCTAGATTCCAGCTCATGCTTCATCCAGCCTGCCATTTTGCATATGTAATCTGCATAATAGTTAAATAAGCAGGGTGACAATATACAGCCTTGACGTACTCCTTTCCCAATTTAGAACCAATCCATTGTTCCATATCCAGTTCTAACTGTTGCTTCTTGACTTGCATACAGATTTCTCAGGAGACAGGTAGTGGTATGGTATTCCCATCTCTTGAAGAATTTTCCACAGTTTGTTGTGATCTACACAGTCAAAGGATTTGACATAGTCAATAAAGTGAAAGTGAAGTTGCTCCGTCGTGTCCGACTCTTTGCGACCCCATGGACTGTAGCCTACCAGGCTCCTCCGTCCATGGGATTCTCCAGGCAAGAATACTAGGTGGGTTGCCATTTCCTTCTCCAGGAGATCTTCCCAACCCAGGGATCGAACCCAGGTCTCCCACGTTGCAGGCAAACTCTTTACCATCTGATCCACCAGGGAAGACTCGACATAGTCAATAAAGCACAAGTAAATGCTTTTTTTCTGGAACTCTCTTGCTTTTTGTATGATCCAACAGATGTTGACAATTTGATTTCTGGTTCCTCCGCCTTTTCTAAATCCAGCTTGAACATCTGGAAGTTCACAGTTCATGTACTATTGAGGCCTGGCTTGGAGAATTTTGAGCATTAGTTTGCTGGCATGTGAGATGAGTGCAAGTGTGCAGTCGTTTGAACATTCTTTGGCATTGCCTTTCTTTGGGATTGGAATGAAAACTGACATTTTCCAGTCCTGTGGACACTGCTGAGTTTTCCAGATTTGCTGGCATGTTGAATGCAACACTTTAACAAGACAATGTTTAAACTTAACTTATACTGCAAGTGTGGGGTGTGTCTAGTAAAAACTGATTTTTTGTTTAGTTGTTAGATCATGTCCTACTCCTGCGACCCCATGGACTGTAGCTCACATGCCTCCTTTGTCCATGGAATTTTCCAGGCAAGAATGCTGGAGTGAGTTGCCATTTCCTTCTCCAGGGGATCTTCCTGACCCAGAGATCAAACCCATGTCTCCTGCATTGGCAGATGGCTTCTTTACCATTGAGCCACCAGGGAAACCCTCTAGTAGAAATTAGACAGCTATAAATTTATCAGACGGCACCAAATTCTGATAAATTTATCAGAGTTACACAGTAAAAATTCAGTTACATATTTAATTTAAAAATAAGCTGGAAGAGAATAACTCATTAATTTCCACTTTGCCTCACCAATGCTTCCATAATTTAAATATCTTTTGTAAAGGCAGCCATGGATATTTGATGAAAATACATTTGAATGAGTGCGAGACAGAAACGAAAAAGACTATGAAGGATCTGTTCTTTATTTGTCTACCAGAGGTCATGGCCTTCTTCTCTCGGATGTCAAATGCTCTGAGTCAACATAGTATTTATATAGAAAATCAATAGCATCTTCTAATAAGAGACTATTATCAGTTCAGTTCAGTCACTCAGTCGTGTCCAACTCTTTGCCACCCCATGAATCACATGCCAGGCCTCCCTGTCCATCACCAACTCCCGGAGTTCACTCAGACTCATGTCCATTGAGTCGGTAATGCCATCCAGCCATCTCATCCTCTGTCATCCCCTTCTCCTCCTGCCCCCAATTCCTCCCAGCATCAGAGTCTTTTCCAATGAGTCAACTCTTCGCATGAGGTGGCCAGAGTGTTGGAGTTTCATCTTCAGCATCAGTCCTTCCAATGAACACTCAGGACTGATCTCCTTTAGGATGGACTGGTTGGATCTCCTTGCAGTCCAAGGGACTCTCAAGAGTCTTCTCCAAGACCACAGTTCAAAAGCATCAATTCTTCAGCGCTCAGCTTTCTTCACAGTCCAACTCTCACATCCATACATGACTACTGGAAAAACCATAGCCTTGACTAGACCTTTGTTGGCAAAGTAATATCTCTGCTTTTCAATATACTATCTAGGTTGTTCATAACTTTCCTTCCAAGGAGCAAGTGTCTTAATTTCATGGCTGCAATCACCATCTGCAGTGATTTTGGAGCCCAAAAAAATAAAGTCTGACACTGTTTCCCCATCTATTTGCCATGAAGTGATGGGACCAGATGCCATGATCTTCGTTTTCTGAATGTTGAGCTTTAAGCCAACTTTTTCACTCTCCTCTTTCACTTTCCTCAAGAGGCTTTTGAGTTCCTCTTCACTTTCTGCCATAAGGATGGTGTCATCTGCATATCTGAGGTGATTGATATTTCTCCCGGCAATCTTGATTACAGCTTGTGCTTCTTCCAGCCCAGCCTTTCTCATGATGTACTCCGCATATAAGTTAAATAAGCAGGGTGACAATATACAGCCTTGACGTACTCCTTTTCCTATTTGGAACCAGTCTGTTGTTCCCTGTCCAGTTCTAACTGTTGCTTCCTGACCTGCATATAGGTTTCTCAAGAGGCAGGTCAGGTGGTCTGGTATTCCCATCTCTTTCAGAATTGTCCACAGTTTATTGTGATCCACACAGTCAAAGGCTTTGGCATAGTCAATAAAGCAGAAATAGATGTTTTTCTGGAACTCTCTTGCTTTTTCCATGATCCAGCAGATGTTGGCAATTTGATCTCTGGTTCCTCTGCCTTTTCTAAAACCAGCTTGTCCATATAGTGCTATGTTATTCACATTACATTTGTGAAAAGATACTGTAATATTGTGAAGTGCTTTTTACAGTGATGATTATGAGTTTTCTCATCCATAAAAAGGTAATAATATTAACCACACTATGTTTTTAAGAGTCTTGTGAAAGTGAAGTCGCTCAGTCGTGCCTGACTCTTTGCGACCCCATGGATAGTAGCCTGCACCAAGCTCCTCTGTCCGTGGGATTTTCAAGGCAAGAGTACTGGAGTAGGTTGCCATTTCCTTCTCCAATGCATGAAAGTGAAAAGTGAAAGTGAAGTCGCTCAGTCATGTCTGACTCTAGTGACCCCTCCGTCCATGGGATTTTCCAGGCAAAAGTTCTGGAGTGGGGTGCCATTGCCTTCTCTGTAAATATATGCTAATTAGTTGCTATTGTTTTCTTGGCTTCTCTGTAGAAGATATATGATGAGATTGTTTGTTTGAAGAAATCCAAAAGACTGATTAAAAAGTGAAAGCAAATAAGCAACTTGGAAGATTTAAATCGTCTTTTCAGAGTTTTGTCCTCTCCAGTGCTGGCTGGCCCTATCACATTCATTATGCATTCACATTGTTCAGGGTTGCATCAGAGCTGTGTGTTTCTACAAGCAACTCTTTCAAGTGCCGAACCCGAGTTCCTTGAGGGTAGCCCCAATCCTTGAGCACAGAGATGTCAAGGAGGACAAATCTGAATCTTTAAATAGAGTCACAGCTATGACTCACAAAATTAGTTAAACTTAATAGAAATGTCTTAACTGAAAAGTCTCCATTATTTTTTCCAGGTTTTTAAATATGATAAGACAGTGCTAGCCAAGAAATAAAACTTTTATAAAAATGGGTTTGCTTTCATTCCTTAAAATTTTCACCTTGGGAATCATTGTATGCAACCTGAGTCAGAAACTAATATATACAGGCTACTGCCTGTCTTAGCCTCAAGTTCATTTTAATCTTTAAGGAAGAAAATCTTTGCAGACTCTACATGACTATAGTTTTTAATACCTTGTGGTAAAGAAAATCTGAATTTTTGCCTTTTGAAGGTCATGTTATAGAATAGCTTGCTTAGGTAGCAGTCAATGGCAATCCGAAGATGAGAAGGAAAATGGCAAATGTAAACACTGGCAGAGACACTGAGATGAGGAAACACCCAGAGGGTGTGAGATTTAAAAACATTCTGGAGCACATTAATTTCTATTTTAAGGCACTTTAAAGAGTACTTTCGTTTCATTTCAACCAAGACTTACATGAAAACTCAGAAATGATGAAATTTTGAATTTTGTCTCACCACTTCTAAACATTAGTGTACACAGGTTAAAAGGGCATCATTTTATTCTCTCTCAAAAAGCCTGCTTTGAAAAGCCAGCAATTTCCCTTTGTTCCCTCTTGCTATTCTAAATTGCTTGAGTTGTGTCTGACTCTTTGCAATGCTATGGACTAGACTTACAGGCTCCTCTGTCCATGGGATTTTCCAGGCAAGAATACTGGAGTGGGTTGCCATTTTCTTCTCCAGGGGCTCTTCCTGACCTAGGGATCGAACTCTCATCTCTTATGTCTCCTGTATTGGCAGGTGGGTTCTTTACCACTAGTGTCACTTGGGAAGCCCTTGTCCCCTCTTAGTTATGTGAAAAATGTTCAAGACTGTCTTCTGAATATTTGCTAAGTTATACATTCTTAAATTGTTGTTTATCAAAGGAAGTTGGTCTTTTATGTGATACGCACATCCTACCATTGAATGCAAAGTTCTTAGTTTTGACAATGCTCTGTTCTTCTGTTTTCTAACCATAAACACCCTTCTAGACTGGGTCCATGTTGTCTCTCAGATTAAGAGTTTATTCCAATCGCCACCCATTAGGCTAAGCTGCTTCCACAATGAGGAATACTTTTGCATCTGTATTTCAAATTAATGTCTATCCAGGCCTCTCTTCTTAGCAAAACATTCTACAGATTCTTCCAACTCAGAACTTCAGAAGCACTTGCTTTCTGAGCCACTTGTTTGCACTTGTTGTCGCCTTCTCATCCTGCCTTCAATCTTTCCCAGCATCAGGGTCTTTTCCAAAGAGTCAGTACTTCCTATCAGGTGGCCAAAGTACTGGAGTTTCAGCTTCAGCATCAGTTCTTCCAATGAATATTCAGGACTGATTTCCTTTACGATGGACTGGTTGGATCTCCTTGTATGGGCATTCCAGATGGCTAAATGGTAAAGAACCTACCTGCTGATGTAGGAGACACAGGTTTGATCCCTGAGTCAGGAAGATCCCCTGGAGTAGGCAATGTCAAGTCACTCCAATATTCTTGCCTGGAAAATTCTGTGGACAGAAGAGTCTGGCTGGCTACACAGTCCATGGGGTCACAAAGAGTCAGACAAAACCAAGAAGTGAGCATGTACACATTCATATGTTTCTGTACTGCTGTTGTTTCGTGTGTATACCTCTAACTCCACCCAGGAAAGGGAGCAAGCTGCTAGAAGGCAGAAAACCTTGTTTTATTATTATTTGTTTTCACTTTGCCAATTCAATAAATGTATGATGGACTTTAGGCACACCTAACTGAGCTAAGCACTGGGGATACTGACATCCTTAAGAATTTCTGAGTATAGTCAGGAATTTCACAATTACTCAGTATATCCCCCCTATTTTTGTCTCAGTAGAGACAAATGAAGGGCAATAAAAGTTTTGTTTTTTTTTAATTGCTTACCTCAAATTTTCCCATATTTTGAGGTGTAGTTTATACTTGGGTTGTAAGGGCAGGGTGGGAGTGGGTCAGAAGACTAGGAAATCAGTATCTGTAATGGGCATACTAGTGATTATGCAGCTCAGCCTATATAAAATCCTCTACTGTTGATAAAGACCAAATAACAGCACTGTCACAGAATTATTGAACTCCGTAAGTTGCCTTATCTGTATACTTCTTTTAACGTCTCTTTTGAGCAGGATTTTATTAATGTAATCAATGATCATGATTAGTTAGTTAGTTCAATGTTGGACTCTTTGTGACCCCATGGACCACAGCATGCCAAGCCTCCCTGTTCATCACCAACTCCCAGAGCTTACTCAAACTCATGTCCATCAAGTCAGTGATGCCATCCAACCATGTCATTCTCTGTTGTCCCCTTCTCATCCTGCCTTCAATCTTTCCCAGCATCAGGGTCTTTTCCAAAGAGTCAGTACTTCCTATCAGGTGGCCAAAGTACTGGAGTTTCAGCTTCAGCATCAGTTCTTCCAATGAATATTCAGGACTGATTTCCTTTACGATGGACTGGTTGGATTTCCTTGCAGTCCAAGGGACTCTCAAGAGTCTCCTCCAACACAATTCAAAAGCATCAATTCTTCAGCGCTCAGCTTTCTTTATAGTCCAATTCTCACATCCATACATGACTACTGGAAAACCATAGCTTTGAGTAGATGGACCTTTGTTGGCAAAGTAATGTCTCTGTTTTTTAATATACTGTCTAGGTTGGTCATAGCTTTTCTTCCAAAGAGCAACCATCTTTTAATTTCATGGCTGCAGTCACCATCTGCAGTGATTTTGGAGCCCCCCAAAATAAAATCTGTTACTGTTTCCATTGTTCCTCCATTTATTTGCCACGAAGTGATGGAACTGATGCCATGAGCTTAGTTTTCTGACTGTTGAGTTTTAAGACAGCTTTTTCACTCTTCTCTTTCACTTTTATCAAGAGACTTTTTAGTCCCTCTTCACTTTCTGCCATAAGGGTGGTGTCATCTGCATATCTGAGGTTATTGATATTTCTCCTGGCAATCTTGATTCCAGCTTGTGCTTCTTCCAGCCCAGCATTTCTCATGATGTACTCTGCATAAACGTTAAATAAGCAGGGTGACAATATACAGCCTTGATGTACTCCTTTCCCAATTTAGAAGCAATCCATCATTCCATGTCCAGTTCTAACTGTTGCTTCTTGACTTGCATACAGATTTCTTAGGAGACAGGTAAGGTGGTCTGATACTCCCATCTCTTGAAGAATTCTCACAGTTTGCTGTGATCTACAGAGTCAAAGGGTTTGGCATAAAGGAAATGTTTTCCTGAAACTCTTGCTTTTTGTATGATCCAATGGGTGTTGACAATTTCTGCCTTTTCTAAATCCACCTTGAACATCTGGAAGTTCACAGTTCATGTACGGTTGAAACCTGGCTTGGAGAATTTTGAGCATCACTTTGCTGGTGTGAGATGAGAGCAATTGTGTGGTCATTTGAACATTCTTTGGCGTTGCCTTTCTTTAGGATTGGAATGAAAACTGACCTTTTCCAGTCCTGTGGCCACTGCTGAGTTTTCCAGATTTGTTGGCATTTTGAGTGCAGCACTTCCACAGCATCATCTTTTAGGATTTGAAAGAGCTCAACTGGAATTCCATCACCTCCACTAGCTTTGTTCGTAGTGATGCTTCCTAAGGCCCACTTGACTTTGCATTCCAGGATGTCTGGCTCTAGGTGAGTGATCACAACATTGTGGTTATCTAGGGCATGAAGATCTTTTTTGTATACTTCTCTGTATTCTTGCCACCTGTTCTTAATATCTTCTGCTTCTGTTAGGTCCATACCATTTCTGTCCTTTATTGAGCCCATCTTTGCATGAAATGTTCTCTTGGTATCTCTAATTTTCTTGAAGAGATCTCCAGTCTGTCCCACTCCATTGTTTTCCTCTATTTCTTTGCACCAATCACTGAGGAAGGCTTTCTGGTCTCTCCTTGCTATTCTTTGGAATTCTGCATTCACATGGGTATATCTTTCCCTTTCTCCTTTGCTGTTAGCTTCTCTTTTTCTCAGCTATTTGTAAGCCCTTTTCAGACAACCATTTTGCCTTTTTGCATTTCTTTTTCTTGGGGATGGTCATGATCACTGCCTCCTGTATAATGTCACAAACCTACATCCATAGTTCTTCAGGCACTCTGTCTATCAGATCTAATCCACTGAATCTACTTCTCACTTCCACTGTTTAATCATAAGGGATTTGATTTAGGCCATACCTGAATGGTCTAGTGGTTTTCCCTACTTTCTTCAATTTCAGTCTGGATTTGGCAATAAGGAGTTCATGATCTGAGCCACAGTCAGCTCCCAGTTTTTATCGACTGTATAGAGTTTCTCCATCTCTGGCTGCAAATAATATAATCAATCTAATTTTGGTATTGACCATCTGGTAATGTCCATGTGTAGAGTTTTCTCTTGTGTTGTTGAGAGAGGGTGTTTGCTATGACCAGTGTGTTCTCTTGGCAAAACTTTGTTAGTCTTTGCCCTGCTTCATTTTGTATTCCAAGGCCAAATTTGCCTGTCACTCCAGGTATTTCTTGACATCCTATTTTTGCATTCCAGTCCCCTGTGATGAAAATGAGCTCTTTTTTGGGTGTTAGTTCTTGAAGGTCTTATAGGTCCTCATAGAACCATTGAATTTCAGCTTCTTCAGCATTACTGATTGGGGCATAGACTTGGATAATTGTGATATTGAATGGTTTGCCTTGGAAATGAACAGAAATCATTCTGTCATTTTTGAGGTTGCACCCAAGTATTGCATTTTGAACTCTTTTGTTGACTATGATGGTTACTCCATTTCTTCTAAGGGATTCTTGCCCACAGTAGTAGATATAATGGTCATGTGAATTAAATTCACCCATTCCAGTCCATTTTAGTTTACTGATTCCTAAAATGTCAATGTTCACTCTTGCCATCTCCTTTTTGACCACTTCTAATTTACAGAGTCTTGGAGGACACAAACAAAACCTTGTGAGCACCAGGACCCAGGAGAAAGGAGCAGTGATCCCACAAGAGATTGGCCCAGACTTGCCTATGAGTGTCAGGAGTCTCCGGCAGAAGTGTGGGTTGGCAGTGGCCTGTGCAGGGTTGAAGGCATTGAGTGCGGCAGTGGGTGCATGGGACCCATTGAAGGAGGTCGCCATTATCTTCATTACCTTCACCATAGTTTGGTCTCAGGTCAAAGAACAGGGAGGGAATAGAGCCCTGCCCATCAACAGAAAATTGGATTGAAGATTTACTGAGCAAGGCCCCACCCATCAGAACAAGACCCAGTTTCCCCCACAGTCAGTCTCTCTGATCAGGAAGCTTCCATAAGCCTCTTATCCTTATTCATCAGAGAGTGAAGTGAAGTGAAGTCGCTCAGTCGTGTCCAACTCTTTGCGACCCCATGGACTGTAGCCCACCAGGCTCCTCCCTCCATGGGATTCTCCAGGCAAGAGTACTGGAGTGAGTAGACAGAATGAAAAGCACAATCACAGAAAACTAATCAAACTGATCACATGGATAACAGCCTTGTCTAACTCAATGAAACTATGAGCCATGTCATGTAGGACCATCCAAGAAGAGTTCTGACAAAGCGTGGTTCACTGGAGAAGGGAATGGCAAACCACTTCAGTATTCTTGCCTTGAGAACTCCATGAACAGTATGAAAAGGCAAAAAGATAGGACACTGAAAGATGAACTCCCCAGGTCGGTAGGTGCCCAATATGCTATTGTAGAAGAGTGGAGGAATAACTCCAGAAAGAATGAAGAGGTGGAGCCAAAGTGAAAACAATGCCCAGTTGTGGCTGTGACTGGTGATGGAAGTAAGATCCAACGCTGTAAAGAGCAATACTGCATAGGAACCTGGAATGTTAGGTCCATGAATCAAGGCTAACGATAAATTAAATATTTTAAATTTATATTTAAATATTGTCTATACCCCTTAAACTGGGAGTTTGAACATGGAATCTTAATCTCTTGGAGAGTAAAAATGGGGATTTCCTTTAGGAAATCCTTTAGGAATTATGTCAAGATTACGTGGGGATCTTGATATTATTTATTGGTATAAAGCTGAGCACTGAAGAATTGATGCTTTTGAACTGTGGTATGGGAGAAGACTCTTGAGAGTCTGTTGGACTGCAAGGAGATCCAACCAGTCCATTCTAAAGGAAATCAGTTCTGGGTGTTCATTGGAAGAACTTATGCTAAAGCTGAAACTCCAATACTTTGGTCACCTCATGCGAAGAGTTGACTGTTTGGAACACACCCTGATACTGAAAGGGATTGGGGGCAGGAGAAGGGGATGACAGAGGATGAGATGGCTGGATGTCATCACTGACTCAATGGACATGAGTTTGAGTCAACTCTGAGGTTGGTGATGGACAGGGAGGCCTGGCGTGCTGTGATTCATGGGGTTGCAAAGAGTGGATACAACTGAGCGACTGAACTGAACTGAAATCATTATTGTGGGCTTCCCAAGTGGTTCAGTGGTAAAGAATCCACCTGCCAATGTAGGAGACACAGATTCAATTCTTGGATTAGGAAGATCCTCTGGAGAAGGAAATGGCAACCCTCAACCCACTCCAGTATTCTTGTCTGGGAAATCTCATGGACAGAGGAGCCTAATTGGCTACAGTCCATGGGGCTGCAAGAGTTGGACATGAGTGACAAAACAACAACAAAATCATTACTGTAGGTGTTTATCAAATATTGCTTTTATAATTTGTTTAGGTACAGATATTAATTTTTGTAAATATACTTTTATTAAATATCTCAATAGCAAATGTAAATAAATGTAAGTAAATACTAAATATGCAATGCTAAA
>SJYQ01001503.1:0-40066 GCA_006410935.1 Redunca redunca
GAGGCTTAGAGAGGGAGGTAATGGAACTTGTCCAGGGCTGAGTGGTGCCTTGGTGGCAGGGGCTGTCCCCACTGTGTGCCACCTCCAGCTACCTGTTGGCTGCACAGGTCACAAAATCAGTATCAAGAATTTAATTCTCTCTGTGATTTCTGTCTCTCCATCAGCCAGAGGGTATTTTTCACTTTCAAAATATAACTTCCCAAGGGAATTTGTTGTATATTCAATTTCAAATGCAGAAGAATTCATCTTACCAAAAGCTTCCATTGTATGCATGGCAAATGAAACCAACAGCATTTATAACCCCCAAGTGGCCACAGATTTTGGATGTTACACCGGTTTCTTCGAAATATACCAACTAGACTTATTTTTAGGTGATGAGTTTAGGGGCTCAGCATGCTGCGATTCATGGGGTCACAAGGAGTCGGACACGACTGAGCGACTGAACTGAACTGAACTGAACAGGGCTGAATTATCCTCAGTTCTTGTAACCCTGATAACTTTCTGTGGATACTTTGAAATTCACTGTGTTTTTGTGTTTTCCTCCCCTGATACCTAAATTCTTGAGATCTGCACAGACATTAATGATATTGGGTTTGTTCTCTTAATTTTATTTTTTTTTAATATGTACAAGCCATGCAGTGGATTACTCAGACTATAACATTTGAGTTATTGTTTTGAAACATGTCTTAGATAATAATTTAATTATTATTAAATACAGTGATCGAATAATAATAATAATAATAGTGCTATTTAAAAATGCAAGTGTCTATGTTTTTAAAGCATCCTCAAAAGGAAGCAAGCTCTCTTAGTCATTTTAGAACATGTTCCTGAGTCCTCTAATGCATATAGACAGTACTACCTAAGTCCTGAAGTGCTTTTTGGGGACACACTTGAAACAAGAAGCTCTTCTTCATCTATCCTTTAAACCCATTTGTTCACAAGCCCTAAGAGTAGCTTATGATATAGGAATTGGGACAGGTGTTTTTATTTTAATGAGATACTTTGAAAACCCAGTGCTATTATTTTGGAAGTTTGGGAACATGAACTAATCAATCCTGTTTATAGTAAGCCTGTACGTGTCTCCATGTCAACTTTGCAAGGCTTGAAGGAGGCCTAGAAGATTCAAGCATAACTACTTTTGTGAGCACTTACTATATGTGAGATATTGAGTTAGGTACTTCATGTATTTTAGTTTGGGCTTCCCAGGTAGCTCAGTGGTAAAGAATTCACCTGCCAGTGTAGGAGACTCAAGTTCAAGCCCTGAGTTGGGAAGATCCCCTGGAGAAAGAAATGGCAATCCTCTCCAGTAGTCTTACCTGGGAAATCCTACGGACAAAGGAGCCTGGCAGGCTACAGACCATGGACTAGTAAGAGCTGCTTCTGAAAAACTATTGTAGGGAGAGTTTTCTTAAATTGGACTTCCCTGGTGGCTCAGACGGTAAAGTGTCTGTCTACAATGTGGGAGACCTGGGGGAGAGTTTTCTTAAATTAAAAACGTAATTTCCATTAATTTGAATGGAGAAAAAAAAAACATGTTTCTGGGTCCCAGATTTACTCATTTATGTTTAAATAATTAAATTGTATAAATTTAGAAGGAATTTACCTCCTTAGCTCCGTCTACTGTGTGTCTCTAAACGCCAACCCCAGTGGCCTCTCCTCACTCTCATCTTAAGTGCTCTCTTGTCTTAGATATTGGAAACTATTCCATCTTCTTCCTCCCTTAACCCTCTTTGGAATTCTCCTCCCTTGGCTTCCACTATTCTGAGACTTCTGTCCACTCCGATCACCCTTTGCCTTTGCTTAATCAGTGATATTCAACTTCCACCCGAGGTGCCTTCCCCTCCCCTCTCTATCTGCTCCCGGTAGGATCCTCTGCGTGCTCCTGATGATCCACAAATGGATTTGATATCTTATCAGCTCTTAATTCACCAATAAATATGGTGAACTAATATATATATAATGCTCAATTCAGTGTCTCACACATATCATAAAAGGTAGTTTGTGTTCTTATCACTGAGGGTCCTTTCAAGCCTTGCAAGGTTGACACGGAGACTCTCACAGACTCTAACTGTGAATGTAACTAGTTTATTTCATGTTCCACCCCCGGCTATAGACACAGAGCCAAACACCTTTATTGATTTGACTTGTATCTATAAGTGAATTAAAAGTTCACAGTCAAGTAAGAGATTAGGAGAAAGAAGGAGCAACTGGTTCGTGTTCTGTTGGGTTTATAGATTATAAATAGCCTGGTTATCACAGTTCAGATATAGTGTTATTTATAATACTGCCAGCCTTAGGGAAATTATCAAGTAGGTGAACCACATTCTACCTCATCTTTTGGCTTCTTCCTCCTTTCACAATAGCCATATCTTCCTTCCTGAGGGTTAATTAATGCAACAGACATCCAGGACTCTGCTTCAGGCACTGGGAATTCAGCAGGGAACACAAGCTGATGGTTGGCAGTAAGCAGGGCTAAGGACTCAGGGAGCAGTGGGCTGAATATTATAGACCTGAGAGTCAGAGAAGGTTTCTCTAGAGAAGTTAATCAAGACTAAGTGCTGAGAATGGGCCAACTAGGGTGCGTTCTCAGGATAGAACATTCCAGGCTGAAGAAGCAGCAGGTGCAAATGCCCTGAGGAGGGAAGCAATCAGCATATTCCAGGAACAGGGAGGGGAGCGAGGATGCTGGACCTCAGTGAGGGAGCAGAAGATGAGGCAAGAGAGGTCGAGGCTTGTGGATCATGGTACAGAGTTTGCACTTTATTCCACTCATAGCAGGGACCCATCAGAAGACCTAAACAGACCAGTCATGTGATTCAAACTCCACTGGAAAGGAGCACTTTGGCTTCTATAAAGAGAATCGAGTGTAGGGAGTCAAGAATGGAGGTAGGGACCAGGTGAGAGAAGGAGGGAGCTTGAATTGGGGATGGTTGAAGGGGAGGTGCTAAGGGTGGCTAGATTCCAGGATGGCACACTTTTTTATCCTGAGCACCTCTCACATTTCAGCAACAGTCTGAGAGGTCCTTTTATAGAGCATATCTATAAACAATTAATCATAGGAAAGTGCTCTAGTGCCCCAAACCAGGTAAGATGCACAGGGTCTTCACTTCTCACAAGAGGTGATGCTCCAAAGGTGAGAATTTCTACCGCTCCAGGTAGGTGGAGATATTTTTGTTTAAGAGGCTTTTTTCCTACTCTTGCAATCATACCATGTGAGCACTGACCCTTGAAAGATGCGGTTTGCCTGCCAGAGATGAGGGAGAAGGCAGCTCACTTTTGCATCCTTGTCTTTGTGGAAGCTCACGTGCTCGTTCACAAATGTTCCTTCTTAAGATCTCAAGGATTTGACAAATGACTTAATGTTGAAACCAGAGCAGATATATAAATAATAATGCTTTCAGGAGTTATTTCCATTTCTTTCCCTGAAGAAGCCATCCTTGGCTGTCCGAATTTTCCCTAGTGGTGGAGGCATATCCCAGTGATGTGAAAGAATTGCCCAAGGCAGCAGGTCGTGGTGATTCAGTTCAGTTCAGTCGCTCAGTCATGTCCAACTCTTTGCGACCCCATGGACTGCAGTGTGCCAGGCCTCCCTGTCCATCACCAACTCCCGGAGTTTACCCAAACTCATGTCTACCGAGTCAGCGATGCCATCCAACCATCTCATCCTCTGCTGTCCCCTTCTCCTCCTGCCCTCAATCTTTCCCAGCATCAGGTCTTTTCAAATGAGTCAGCTCTTTGGATCAGGTGGCCAAGTATTGGAGTTTCAGCTTCAACATCAGTGCTTCCAATGAGCACTCAGGGCTGATCTCCTTTAGGAGATCATTATTTAGTATTTATTGAGCTCCCATACAGTGACGGTTGCCCTCTAATGTCATGTGAATGAAACAGCTCCTTTTCTTCTTTCCTTTCCCCTCCTCTGTGGTTATAGGTTCTCTTAGCCCTCGATGTGACAACACTGGACGGTGCAGCTGTAAGCCAGGTGTGACAGGGGACAGGTGTGACCGCTGTTTGCCAGGCTTCCACACCCTCACCGATGCTGGGTGCACCCAAGACCAGAAGCTCCTGTAAGTGCCTGTGCCCACCGCTGGTTGCCCTGTGACTAATGGCGATCGGACAACATTAGGGCCCGCTTACATTTACTGAGTAACTGTTACTAAGTAACTGAGTTATGGAAACACTATTTTAAGAAAAATGTTTTATTTATTTTTTGGCTGCACGGAGTCTTAGTTGTGGCATATGAGATCTTACTTCCCTGACCAGGGATCAAACCCAGGCCTCCTGCATTGGGAGCTTAGAGTCTGAGCCACTGGACCACCAGGGAAGTCTTCTGGGGACTCTGTGTGGGTTGTCTCATTTAATCCTCACAATAACCCTAAAAACTTTGTTAAAGTTTTATACTTATGTTAAAGATAAGAAACTTAAATCTGAGAGGATAAATAAGGTGCCCAGTGTTGCTGGTGGACTTCATACTCAGGCTCAGAATGTTGTCTGTGGAGGCCATGCTCATCACCCTGACAACTACCCCTCGTTTAGACAAACTAGGGCGGAAGTTAAGAGTCCTTCATGTTTTAACCTGGAACTTGTTACAAATAAGTGAATTTAGAGTAGAAGAACTTTTTGCATAATTTGAATCTCCTTTAGCTTGAAGCATTCTCTAGTCCTCCTCAACTTACTTTTCTGGAAAAAGGTGAAGTGTACCTTATAAGTCACATGGCCAGCCCATAGAGGTGCAGAGCCAGGAAGGTGCTGGGCTGACTTTGGGGAGGAGGAGCTTGGCAGCGAAGCCATGGGCTAGAAGGCTGCCCACAGAGAAACTGCTTCCTCATCACCCATGATTCCAGCACCTTGTCCATACAAGACCCACCCGCCAGCCTTGCCTGCGCCATCCTTGTTACCACCATCCCCGGTTCTCTTCCCCTCCCCGCCTTCCCTGACCCCTCCCAGGTCCTGTCTCTCTTGGTAATCCTTGTAAACTGTGAAGTAGATGACATCATGGCTCTGCTCCAAACCTCTCTTAGCTCCTTTCCCACCTAGAATGAGATCCAAACTTCCGATCTAGGCAGCTAGGGCCTCCAAGACCCTCCTGCCCTCTCCATTTGCCACCTGAGGCTTCTGCTCCATTTCTCGCCCCCTCCCAGGCTTCCTTTCCTTCTTCAAAGGAGCCGAGTGTATGTGACCTTGGCTGTGGCCTGGAGTCCTCTTCCCTCCCACAGAGCCACACAGAGCTTCACGGGCTCCATCCCCAGCTCGCCCGTCCGCTCTCAGAGGCCTTCCGGACCAGTCCCCACCGTTCTGTGCTGACTCTGCTGTTTCACACGCTCTTATTTCTGCGTGTATCTGTCTGTCTCTTCCACTAGAATGGAAGCCTGGTTTTGGCTTTGCTGTGTTCACCACTGTGGGAGAGGCCCGTGAGCATGTCCCAGCTCAGCTACAGCTGCAGTTGCGCTTTCTTGCCATTGCTGTTCATATATCTGCCCTACCTTGAGACTCCTAGAGAGCAGGACTGTTTCCTATTTTTTACTATCCCCAGTGCTTAGCAACCAGTAGATGCTGAATATGTATTTCTCAAAGGGTCCAGATAATAGTGTGGAGGGGCCAGGATAGGGAGGAGACCATGGCAACTGAAAGATGGAGATTGGAAAAGAAATCTTCAGGAAGCCCAATAGGACTTGGCACTGATTAGATGAAAAATGTGAAGGAAGAGGAGTCAGAAGCAGGTTTGGGCAGGATCTGATGGGGTCATGGGGCAGTCAGGAGGAGCAGGTCAGGAGGGAAGAGAACAAACTTGGTGTTAGACACATGAGATAAATACATACACTTATGGGGCAAGCTCGGTGATAGAGACCAGGGCTTTGGTTAGTCAGAGACCAGTCATCAGTCAAAGCGCTAGTCTGCACAAGACAAGGAGATTGTGCCAAAATTAAATAATGAAAATACTGATTTTTTTCACTGAGGAAAGTCTTGCAACCAGAAAAAAAATATCAGCGAAACTGATAGCAATTTCACTCCTAGATGTACATTCAAGAGATATGAAAACATATGTATCTGCACAGAAACTTGTATGCAAATTTTCACATTAATGTATACAAATTATCTACTATGAATAATTAACATTATTCATAATAGTTAAAAAGTAGAAACCCAAATGTGCATTCTGATGACTGGATGAACAAAATTTAGTATATTCACATGATGGGATTTTATTCAGCCATGCAAAGAATGAACTACTGATACATGATACAGCATGGATGGATTTTGAAGACATACTGAGTGAAAGAATCAAAACACAAAAGGCCACATGTTGTACAATTCCATTTATAGGAAGCATTCAGAACAGGCAAATCTCCAGAGCCAAAAAGTTGGTTAGTGGTTGCCTAGGATTTGGGGGAAGGTGATGAGGATGATTCCTAAAGGACACCGGCTTTCTATTTAGAGTGATAAAAATGTTCCAAAGTTGGTTGTGGTGCTGTTTGCATAACTCTGAGGATCAATTAAAACCCAGTGAGTTGTATACTTTAAATAATGAATTGCATGGTATGAACTATATGTGAAATAGAAGTGCTACCAGAAGAAAGAACTAAAATGAACAAGAAGCAAATAGGTGGACTCAACCGTGATGAAAGCAAACGCCACTGGATTAAACAACGGAGAAACAAATGATAAAAAAAATTTTAAGTCAACTGACGCAAGCAGTCACCCAAACTAAACAGTTTCACGATGAGTTTGGTTTGCATTCTGAGGCAAACCCCTCCTCTCTCCAGGAGTGGGTAGTAAACAGTTCTTGGACTGGCTGCCAGCCACGGACCACACTTCGAGTAGCTCTAGTAGCATGGACAGATGAATTCTTAAAGATCTGAGAGAGATTAGCATGGACAAGAATAGCTAAGAGAGGCCTCATTGAAGATGAAAGATTGACTCAAGTTGGTGACATTTGCTTATGAGCGCCTGATCTTCATGTGTGTAGTTCAGAGCATTTGGAAACACAGCTCTAATTTTCTTTTTCTTCTTTCCAGAGACTCCAAGTGTGACTGTGATCCAGCCGGCATTGCGGGGCCCTGTGACACGGGCCACTGTGTGTGCAAGCCAGCTGTCACGGGAGAGCGCTGTGATAGGTCTGTGTGAACTGTGGCCCTCTGGACACGGCAGGCGGTCCCCTGACAACCAGCACAAGTGCGGTTCATGGAAAAGGGACACTTAACCAATGTTGATGACCTTCTTCCTGCTCCCTGGCCTCAAAAACTAGACCTTGTTATTATTTTTTTTTTTAATTTATCTTTTGGCCACACTGTACGGCATGTGTGATTTTAGTTCCTTCGTGAGGGATGGAACTCAAGCCTGCTATGTTGGAAGTACAGAGTCTTAACCAGTGAGAAGTCCTACAAAAGCTAGTCTTTAAAAGAAAAAATACAAGCAAAGGATTTCCCTGGTAGTCCAGTGGTTAAGACTCCATGCTCCTAATACAAAAGGCCCGGGCTTGGTCCCCGGTCAGGAAACTAGATCCCACATGACACACAGCTAAGAGTTTACATTGCCACAACGAAGATGAAGATCCCACATGCCACAGCTAAGACCCGGTGCAGTCAACTAAATAAATATTTTTCTTAAATGCAAGCAAAGCCCCAAATCTCACTAGACTCCAAGCTTTTGCTCTGGGTGCCTTCTCTGTGTATGCTGTGACAGGGCCCTGGGGAGTCCCTGGCCAGCTGGCTCTCAGTCCCAGGTGCTCTGTACAAGGTATGCAGGGATGAGGCCTCATGACTCAACTCAGTCCCAGGGAAGGCCTGACCTAAGTAAACATGTTGGGAAAATCTTAGTCAGTGGAAATACCGCAGTGTATGGCCATAAATAACCATTGTGTGCAGACGAGGACCTGCCCAGGGATGGGATGGTGGTTATGTGCACATACATGACCCGGAGGAGGATGTCAGAGCCACGTTGGGGCAGGTGGTACAGTGAGGCCCATCCACCCCCAGTTGCTGCTGCAGGAAATTCCTTAAATACAAACTGATCCTGGACTTAAAACTCTTCACTCCCCTGAGACTGTTGTAAGCAGAGGGCTGTGAGGTGGGCCCCAGAGGTAAAACCTTCCCCCATATTTCCTTCAAAGAAAGAAAGCAGTTCTTTGGCATGCGGCCAATCACTTATACCTGGGCAGAGGCAATGCCAGGCACATTCCTGGCTTGTGTTTTCAGCCAGTTCTTTGCTACTGGGGTGGGGGTGGTGAAACATAGCTTAAGTGCTTCAAGAGGAGTCACTTTCTGAAAACCTTTTAAATTTCAAAATAGAACAGAGAAATAGAAAGTCTCATAAAACAAATGTTGTCAGCCGCGCTAATTATATGAAATTCAGTTCAGTTCAGCCACTCAGGCGTGTGCGACTCTTTGCGACCCCATGGACTGCAGCACGCCCGGCCTCCCTGTCCTTCACCAACTCCAGGAGTCTACCCAAACTCATGTCCATTGAGTTGGTGATGCCATCTAACCATCTCATCCACTGTCATCTCCCTTTCCTCCTGCCCTCAATCTTTCCCAGCATCAGGATCTTTTCAAATGAGTCAGCTCTTCGCATCAGGTGGCCAAAGGACTGGAGTTTCAGCTTCAACATCAGTGCTTCCAATGAACACCCAGGACTGATTTCCTTTAGGATGGACTGGTTGGATCTCCTTGCAGTCCAAGGGACTCTCAAGAGTCTTCTCCAACACCACAGTTCAAAAGCATCAATTCTTCTGTGCTTAGCTTTCTTTATAGTCCAACTCTCACATCCATACATGACTAACTACTGGAAAAACCATAGCCTTGACTAGACGGACCTTTGCTGACAAAGTAACGTCTCTGCTCTTCAATATACTGTCTAGGTTGGTCATAACTTTCCTTCCAAGGAACAAGTATCTTTTAATTTCATGGCTTCAATCACCATCTGTAGTGATTTTGAAGCCCCCCAAAATTAAGTCAGCCACTGTTTCCCCATCTATTTTCCATGAAGTGATGGGACCAGATGCCATGATCTTAGTTTTCTGAATGTTGAGCTTTAAGCCAACTTTTTCACTCTCCTCTTTCACTTTCATCAAGAGGCTCTTTAGTTCCTCTTCACTTTCTGCCACAAGGGTGGTGTCATCTGCATATCTGAGGTTATTGATATTTCTCCCGGCAATCTTGATTCCAGCTTGTGCTTCTTCCAGCCCAGCGTTTCTCGTGATGTACTCTGCATAGAAGTTAAATAAGCAGGGTGCCAATATACAGCCTTGACGTACTCCTTTTCCTATTTGGAACCAGTCTGTTGTTCCATGTCCAGTTCTAACTGTTGCTTCCTGACCTGCATATAGGTTTCTCAAAAGGCAGGTCAGATGGTCTGGTATTCCCTCCTCTTTCAGAATTTTTCAGAGTTTGTTGTGGTCCACATAGTCAAAGGCTTTGGCATAGTCAATAAAGCAGAAATAGATGTTTTTCTGCAACTCTCTTGCTTTTTTTATGAAATTGGCCTTTGCTAAAAATGTACCAACCCCACAGTATCCTCCTTCCTTCCTAGAAATGACCACTGTTCTTCACAGTTTATCCCCCAAGTGCATCCTTAGGCGCTATGTGTTTAGTTTTGCTGACACCCTCCCCTTCCCTTCCTGCCTTCATCATTCCTTCACCCTTTCTCCTACTCACTTCTTCCTTCCTTTCTCCCTCCCCCCTTCCTTCTTTCCTTGTTTTTAATCTCTTTTAATCTGCATTTTTCCTCCACAGAAACTATAATGAGTTTTTAAACCCTTGATTTATAGAGGAAAAAAAAGGTATTTATTTACTGCTGTTTTATGTAGCATCTACAGTTCACAGCTTGCCCGCCTTTCTGATTTTGCACAATGAAAGTGAAGTGAAAGTGAAAGTCGCTCAGTCATGTCCAACTCTTTGTGATCCCATGGACTATACAGTGCATGGAATTCTCCAGGCCAGAATACTAGTTTGGGTAGCCTTTCTCTTCTCCAGGGGGTTTTCCCAATCCAGGGGCATTTGCCTATCTTTTGCTGGTCCCCACTTCCCACCCTATTACCCCCTTTAAACACTTGCTCTAGGACTGGGCCAACTCTACACAGCCCTACCTGTTCCCTCCCCATCTTGCCCGCTGAATTCCTTACCAAGGATGGGAAAAATCACCATTTCCAGACCATCATGCCCAATGTGTTGCTGCTCTGCTAGAGCAGGAGAAAGTGAATATTCTTCTTGCTTTCTTAATGGGGGCCTGTGATTGTCCATCAGGAGGTCTGGGAGTGAGAGTGGTATGTGCAACTGAGTATTTCTCACCTTTGGGAATTAATGGGCTGGGTGGGAGAGAAAGTAGAAATGATCAGTCACCATATTCTCTGTGGGGATGAGAAATAACCTATAATTTGTTATTGAATATTTGTTTTGAAATTGTCCCAATTTCTAAAATGCCCCTGCAGGTGCCGACCAGGTTACTATCACCTGGATGGGAGAAACCCTGAGGGCTGTACCCAGTGTTTTTGCTACGGGCATTCAGCCAGCTGCCAAAGCTCCAGAGACTACAGCGTCCATAAAATCACATCTACCTTCCATCAAGGTAGAGCATGCTGTTTTCTAGGTGTTTTGCTTTTATTTACTGCTGTATAGGGCTTTGTGTTTATAGACTTCTGTCTGCAGGATGGGGTCCTTGAGTCATCTTTAACAGGATGACTCTCTTTTAGCTTTAAATGTACATTATTTTGTCAGGCAATAAGAAAGAGCCTGGTGTCTTGGAAAAGTTATGTCTGAACAGTTTACTCAGACCAGCTTCTGAATAACTTATAAAAATAACTAAAAAGAGAACAGGTTTTCAACTCCCTGCATTTCCTATTAATGTACTTTAAAACCACAAAAGGATCATTGGATTGAGGGGCTTAACACAAGTCTTGGAATGGAATTCACATTCACTAATATTACTTCTTTCATGTATGCCAAATGAATTAATTTATGTGAAATTAGTTACCAAGCTACAAAGCACTCTAAAAATGTGGGAGATTAATATGATCTCAACTCTGAGTTTCTCTCTGAACATATTGGACCCTCTTACCTCACTAAGGCCAGACCGTGTTTATGTAAGTGAAATAAAAATGCAAATTACAGGCAGATGAAAACATGTTCTCTTATTCCAAGAGTCAGACTCAAAGCCAAGAAGTTAAAGCAGGTGTAAACAGGAGTAGGTGAGGGTGAAAACCAAGAAGAGAGGTGCATAGGGAATTCTGAGGATGGTGCACGAATGTGGAAATATAAAGAAAACCCACTTGTTACTCACTCATTGCTAGTGAGTAGCAGTCAAGTCTTGCCTTGTTTAACTCAATAGGTGATAAGGTTTGTTCTAATGAAGTGTGGTTTTACTTATGTTCCAGATGTTGATGGCTGGAAGGCTGTCCAGAGAAATGGCTTTCCTGCAAAGCTCCAGTGGTCACAGCGCCATCAAGATGTGTTTAGCTCAGCACGACAATCAGACCCTGTCTATTTCGTAGCTCCTGGTATGTATGGTATTTTTCCTGTAGAAGTCAACTTAGAAGACTAGGAAGTCAGGATAGAAGAATGGGGTTAGAAAAGGTGAAAATCTTATCACTTAGTGTCCAGGGCAGTGGCATCTCCAGAAGACAATTGAGGCTTCAGTCCTACTGACAAAGTCACGGCCCCGTAGAGTAGAACTGGGTGTCCAGGCGGTCAGATCCCGGTGCAGGTTCCTGCTTCAGTCAAATGGCAAATTTCTAAACTTCCCACCAAGACAAGAAATAAGGACTGGGGTCAAATCTGTGGGTCTATCAGGAAGTAGATGGAAAGGTGAAGACAAAGGATTTCTCAAAGCTTTAAACCAATTGTAAAATTTAAAAATATAAAAATCAGAAAAGTTGGATGGAAAAGCTCTGGTTAAAAATTTTTTTTAGATTTCTTTTTTTTTTTTCATGTGGCCCATTTTAAAGTCTTTATTGAATTTAGTGCAATATTCCTTCTGTGTTATGTTTTAGCTTTTTGACCATGAGGTTATGTGGGATCTTAGTTCCCTGACCAGGGGTTGAACCCACACCCCGTGCATTGGAAGGCAAAGTCTTAACCACTGGACCACCAGGGAGGTCCTTCTGGCTAGAATTTCTAGTTCATATCCTTAGCTAATACGTGATTCCGGGGAAGGTGGCCTCCTAAATTTTCCAAACTTTAATTCCTTCAGACTAACTCCAAGAATTATTGCTATCAAATGTGATGATGTTTGTGCAAGTATTCTATAAACTAGAAAGCACGATGTAACAGATGGTACTATTGCTGATAGACCTGGGAATCCCTACATATTGGTCTGTCATAAGGGCCAACAAAGGTCTGTCTAGTCAAAGCTATGGTTTTTCCAGTGGTCATGTATGGATGTGAGAGTTGGACTATAAAGAAAGCTGAGTGCTGAAGAATTGATGCTTTTGAACTGTGGTGTTGGAGAAGACTCTTGAGAGTCCCTTGGACTGCAAGAAGATCCAACCAGTCCACCCTAAAGGAAATCAGTCCTGAATATTCATTGGAAGGACTGATTCTGAAGCTGAAATTCCAATACCTTGGCCACCTGATGGGAAGAACTGACTCATTTGAAAAGACCCTGATGCTGGGGAAGATTGAAGGTGGCAGGAGAAGGGGATGACAGAGGATGAGATGGTTGGATGGCATCACCAACTAGATAGACATGAGTTTGAGCAAGCTCCGGGAGTTGGTGATGGACAGGGAAGGCTGGTGTGCTACAGTCCATGAGGTTGCAAAGAGTCAGACATGTCTGAGTGACTGAACTGAACTGATAAGGGCCATGCTGTGAATCATGTAATGGATGGAATTGTCTTATAATGAGGCCCTTTTAGCATTTCATTAACTAACCCTTCTTCATAGCCAATAGCAGTATGGCCATGTCCAGTGCCATGAACTGGCTCTTCTGAAAGAGTAGTTTGTGGGGAGTGATGGGTAAATAATACAGAGCTCCAAAAGAAATTGCCAACATCCATGCAAACCTGCTCACTCCTTTTCTTCTCTAGTCTCACAGCTGATCCTAGTCTTTTTGATCTGTTTCACAGCCAAATTTCTTGGGAATCAACAGGTGAGCTATGGGCAGAGCCTGTCTTTTGACTACCGTGTGGACAGGGGAGGCCGACACCCATCTGCCCATGACGTGATTCTGGAAGGTGCTGGTCTACGGATCACAGCTCCCTTGATGCCACGTGACAAGACACTGCCTTGTGGGATCACCAAGACTTACACGTTCAGGTAAAGAGAAAGACTACTAGTAGTGAGTCAAATAGAGCAAACAGTGATTGAAGTCTGATTCCTTTGTTTACTCATTCAATGATCATTCATTTATTCAACAAGCGTTTTGGGCACCTTTTATGGACCAAATATGGTGTTATGTGCTGAGACAGGTCATGATTGCTGCCCACAAGCCCCTGACAGGTTAATGGGGGAGAAAAATAAACTGATGATTACAGTGCAGTTTGTAAGAGACAAAGTGGACACAAGTGTTTTGAATACATGCAGAAGGCATCAGTAACTCGCATTGGAGTGATCTAGGAAAGCTTACCGAGAAGATGTGACAATGAGGAGTAGCTTTCTAAGGAAAGAAAAGGAGTGAAGGTTAACATGGCAGAAAAAGTGTGTTTGAGGAAGTTTTGTACATTTAGGAAATTCTAAGTGATTAGGCATAAGTGGAACATGGAGCTGGGGAGAGGAATACAGTGAGAAGTGAGGTCGGAGAAGAGGCGGAGGTGAGATCATGGATGGTCCTGTGTGTGTCTAAGGAAGTTACATGTTATCCTGTGAAATGGGAGTTTTTTTGAAATATGATTGACCTACAACACTATGTTAGTTCCAGGTCCATAACATAGTGATTCAATGTTTCTATGCATTACAAAATGATCACGACAATTCTAGTTACCACCTGCCACTATACAGTGTTAGTACAGTCTTGACTGTATTTCCCAGGCTGTACATTTCATCCCTGTGGTTCATTTATTTTATAACTGGAAGTTTTTACCTTTTAATCTCTCTTATCTGGTTCACTCATCCCCCACACCCTCCCTTCTTATGACCCTGTTTTTGTTTCATTATGTTTGTTTTTTAGATTTACACATAAATGAAATCATATGATATTTGTCTTTCTCTGTCTGAATTCTTTCACTTAGAATTCATTCTTGTTATGGCTGAGTAATATTCCATCACACACACACAGTCCACATCTTCTTTATCCGCTATTGATGGACATTTTCCATATGTTGGCTATTGTGAATAATGTTGTAGTGATATATAGGTGTATTTCTCTTTGAATTGGTGTTCTTGTTTCTTTCAGAAGAATACCCAGAAGTGGACTTGCTGGATCATATAGTAGTTCTATTTTTAATCTTTTTGAGGAACCTCCACATTGGTTTCCATAGCACCTGAACCAATTTACATTCCCACCAACAGTGCACAAACATTCCCTTTTCTCCACATCCTTGCCAACACTTGTTATTTGTTGTCTTTTTGATAATAGCCATTCTGACAGGTGTGAGGTGATATCTCATCGTGGTTTTGGTTTGCATTTCTTTGATGATTAGTGATGTTGAGCATCTTTTCATGTGCCTGTTGCCCATCTGTATTCCTTCTTTGGAAAACTGTTTATTTAGGTCCTCTGCCCATATTTTAATTGGGCTGTTTGTTTTTTTGATGTTGAGTTGTATAACTTATATGTATATTTTGGATAATAATCCTTTATCAAATACATCATTTGCAAATATTTCTCTCTAGTACAGGAATTTTGAATGGTGGGTACAGAGAGTTTAGGGGAGGGGATGTGCCTATCAAATGCTTAATAGTGTATCAGAGGCTGAGAATTCAAGATGAAGAAACATGGTCTTTGTCTTCCAAGAGCTCTTGTCTCGTAGGGTATGTTATTATTTGTGCAAACATAATACAGTATAAAATCACTTCAGTGGTGGTTCATGCTCATGGGGACTCGGGAGGAAAGGAAGGAGTGGCTTAGTTCTGTCTGAAGAAGTCAGGAAAAGCTTTTCTAGGAGGACTGTGTAGACTGAGAACAGGAATAAGCACAAGGCTTTGCCAGGGACAAACCAGGACAGCCTGCACATGTGAGTATATGTGGGACTGTACAGGCATAGTATAGGGCACTGGTAAGCAGTAGTTAATGGCTGGAACACAGCTAGTATAGGGGAGATGGGCAGATAAAGTTAAAAGGGCTGGGAAAAGACCCAGCATGGTGGTTCTTGGACGTCATGTCTAGGTGCTGAGATCTGGCCCCTGTCTGCAAGATGATGGAAGTCTATTGAGATTAGAGGTAGAGGAGCGACACGATCAGCTGTGAAGCCTGGGTGCAAATCCTGTGTGGAGGACAGTTTGGGTAACTGAACCATCGGATCACATTCACAGTGGTTCAAATGAAGGTTGTTGGGGGCCTACCCCAGGGTAGAAGTAAAGGCAATAATGTATAGAAGACCCACAACACTCACTGTGTTCTTAAATAACCAACTGCAGCTTATTCTGATACACACACTTAGCTCTCCATGCTGGAACACCCATTCCCACATTCTCAGCTTGGTGAACTACTCTTTGAGATTCAGCTTACAGGTTTTCCCTTTGTATTTGCCTTCTCAGAACCCCAGGTAAAGTTACAGTCCATCGTGAATTTCTGTGGCGTGCTGTTCATGCATTTGTTATAGCACTCTCCGCTTTGTATCATAATTACATATTTACCCACCACCTTGGGTAGACATTGATCACCTCACTCTACTTGTCTTTGTATTCTCTGTCCTAATACAGCTTCTAGCTCAAAACAAGTGTACAGTAAATACTTATTTCATGAATCAATGGATGAGGCAAAAGGGTTAGGGTTATTCCTGAAAGAGCTATTCCAGTAAAAACCAAAAAACAACATTAAAATAAAAAAATAGTACAGGGGCTGGTGATGTGATACACCAAGGCAACATGGGCCAAAACTAAGAAGTATTAGATATGGACAGTGTAAAAGGTAGACATTGACTTGTGAGAATAGGAGGTGAAACATGCTCAGGTAACAAATCATTTAAACAACAAAACCAAACATGAATGACAGCTCTTAAATATCAGAGCTTCTGGAACTCAGAGATGTTCCTGCTATTAGGTTTTGTGTGACCAAGAGTAGAAAGTGGTCTCTGAGGACTTGGACCCACACTGGATGCCGTAACCCCTGGAGTTCAGCTTCCTACACTCCATCACATCCTGTGGGGCTTTTATTCCCCATGGAGTGAGAAAGCTCCAGGCTTGTGCCTACAGGAATATGGCTTCCTGTCCTTTATCCCCCTCTAAGGGCTGTGAAGGGGCTTAGTTGTTCCTGCACTCTCGGGCATAATTGAATCAGGTATATACATTATAAGATTTGATAAGAGCTGGATTTTTCACCTTTTGGTTTTAAATCATGCAGATTAAATGAACATCCAAGCAGTAATTGGAGACCCCAACTGAGTTACTTTGAGTATCGGAGGTTACTGCGGAATCTTACAGCCCTGAGGATCCGAGCTACCTACGGAGAATACAGTAAGTGACTAAAAGAAAGGAATTCCTCCCTTGTTAGGTTTTCGTTTAACTTGCTTCAGCTCTCTAACTTGGTGATGGTCTCCAAACAAGTAGACAAACTATGAATGGTTTTGATGTAGAGTCTCTGATTGGGTCTACATTTTTACATTCTACAAGATGTTGTTAACACGTTATTGACCAGAGATGTATTAATACATCTTTTGTTACCCAAACATTATTGACCAGAATATTTCAATATAACAAATCGCCAACCACAAGCATTAGTTTCTGCAAAAATCTTCCAGTCAATAATGAGTTAAGAAGGAGTATTTCTTGAAAAGAGGTCACATCAATGAAGAATAAATGATGCTGCCTTGCCAGAGAGTCTCTGAATTTAGATTGAAGCTGATTATTTGAAGAAGGTAACCTACAGCAAAAAGGCACATTCCCTTAGCTCAGAAGTGGCATCTGCAACACCGTTCTCTTTATTTCTTGAGTAGTTTTCCTTTGGGATTATACTTGCTACTACCATGTTTGGACATCACCATGTATTTTGTAAATTCTTATTATTGAACTTTCTACATACTATGCACTATGTTGGGTTCTCCTTATCGTGATTGGAATTATTTAAATGAGACTGCTTAAGCTTTTTAGCATCCATGTAATAAGGATCCATGGCTAACATGCACCATTTAAATGTCACTGATACAGTAAATAAAGCAGGAAGTGGAAAATGTGTTTACTAACAATTTATTGAATCTTTACTATGTGCCAAGCACACTACAATGCATGCATTGTCTCATTTAATTTCATGACAATGTGGGAGGTAGATACCTCTGTCATATCTCTTCTGTAGCTGAGGAAACACAGCCAAGGTGTTATGTGACTTGTCCAATTCACAGAGCTAGTGAGGATCAAGCCAGAATTCAAATCCTGATTTTTCTGACACCAGAACCAGTACACTCAGCGATGATGAAGTGCTATACCATTATGCCTGCCAGAGTGAGTGAATATCATCTGGGCTATCAGTGAAAAAATTAATCAATAGTCAATCTATACTCCGATACAAGATAAAAAGTTTAAAAAAAGAGTCAATCTAAGAAAGAAATGGAAAATCTTACTCAAGCCAATATAAGAAGTAGAGCCTGGAGGCTGTCTGTCGGAAAGTTCTGAGAACAGTCCCAAAGAGGTAAAGGAGAAGCCAGGATGTCTGTGACCTTGGAAGGGAGTGCGTGCAGTCAAGCACACATCTTGGTAGAAGGGTTACTGCTATTCCCAGGGGACAGATATCTTAATTAAGGGTTTTAGTGCTTTTCTAAGTATGAGAAGATGCAATAAACTGGATTCATAAAATTTTTTCCTGAAAATATCTGTCTAAGCGCCAGTTTCGTCAGGTTTCTTGGAGCACAAGGTACTTCATTCTGATCTTTGTCTCGAATTCCTTTCTGGATGTGTTGTAGGTCAGCAACCGCAGTGGCTAAAGACCTGATTCTTGTAGAACAGGATAGTGGGCAGTGTTCTTTATTTTACAGTCCCATTCCCGTCTGTCTTAATTTCAGTCATGGTTTGGGAGGTATTTTGTGACCAGTTTGTCCCATGGCGCCAGAAATGCACATTCTCAAGTCAAGTGAGGACTTTCTGATAGGCCACAGAAAGTGCTGTTACTGGGCCAGTTTCTGTTAACAGTAACCAAAAGCCTCTGGACCACCTGTCTCACTAGTCTGTTACGGGCCTCAGAACAGTTCCCTTTTGCTGCTTCTTCCCATACTGTACGTTATTACAACCACTGATCTTGTAACACTATATATTTGATCAACTTGTTTCTAGTCATCTAATTATCATTAATTTTATCTGAGGCTCAGTCACACATTTGGTGGGTTTCCCAGGTGGCTCAGTGGTAAAAGAATCTGCCTGTCGATGCAGGAGATGTAAGAGACATGGGTTCAGTCCCTGGGTTGGAAAGATCCCCTGAAGGAGGAAATGGCAACCCACCCCAGTATTCTTGCCTGGAGAATCCCATGGACAGAGGAACCTGGCAGGCTACAGTCCATGGGGGTCACAAAAAGTCGGACACAACTGAGTGACTGAGCATGCATGCATACATTTGCAGGGAAGTTTAATCTTGTAAAATAGGCAGCATATAATATAACTAGTAACATTAATAAGGTCATAAGCAAGTATTTAAACTAAGAACTTCCATTAGGTGTGGCCCAGTCTCTCCAGGTTGTCTGACTAGTCCGTTCTGCACCAATCGCTGTCTTTAAGGGAAATGATATATTGGCATTGACATAAAGTTCAGCAAAGATGTCTGCACATACAAGGCAAGTAAGCAGGAGGTCACTGTGACCCCTTACCAGGATTGACAAAGGAATGTTGTGTCTAAGGAGTTACATGGCTGGCGCCAGAAGGAGAAAAATTGATCTTTGTGGTTGAGCAGGTATTTCTGCCACATGGGAGGGCTGCTTAACACAGCTGCACAATGTAAGTAGAGGGGAAGAAGGAGGCCAAAGGGCAGAGAGAAAGTTTTATGTCTAAATTTTCCTTGTCTTGCCTTAAAATGTGAATTTCTTTTCATTAAGAAGTTAAGAAAAAATCCAATGTGAGGCCTGACTTTAGATCCCTGGACCTAACCACTTGTTGCTTCCCACCTGTCTTCTCTCTTGCAGGTACTGGGTACCTCGACAACGTGACCTTGATCTCAGCTCGCCCCATCTCAGGAACCCCAGCACCCTGGGTTGAACAATGTGTATGTCCTGTTGGGTACAAGGGACAGTTCTGCCAGGAATGTGCTTCTGGCTACAAAAGAGATTCAGCCAGACTGGGACCTTTTGGCACCTGTATTCCTTGTAACTGCCAAGGGGGAGGGGCCTGTGATCCAGACACAGGTGAGTGAAGAGACACCTGAACCAGGCGGTTTGGGGTGCAGCTAGGTGATCGGGGTCTCCTGTGGAAGAGAGAGCTGTGCAGGAAAGGTGGTGCCTCGACTCATTTCAGAGATGGGAGAGGATTAAGGAGAGCAGGGCTGGACTCAAGGGAAGATGGACACCGAGATTTATTACATTCCATCCTTTTCATGATGGAAATGCCACAAGGTTGTGAGAAAGGTGCTAGGTTACAGGAAATGGCTGTCACGGTTCAGTGCTGGGTGAGGGAGCTGGTGTCAAATTGCAAGAATTGTTTGGGGAGATCAAAGGCAGTGTCAGGACCTGAATGAATATGCCGACAAGTGGTGGGGAAGAGGGGAGCGGTGTTAACTTATGGATGGTAGTAAAAGGAGTGCGTGTCTGCCTAGCCTGGGAGAGGGAGGGTGAGATTCAGGGTCGTGTCCATGTTTAGAGTTGGTAGGAGGGCAGAGGGGAGGGCCAGCGCTCAGGCACTCCGGGGAAAGCTGCAGAAAGGGAGGCTTTGAATTACCAAGCCCTGCCTCCCACGCGTCGTCCTCTGTATTAAAGAAACTGGATAGTTTTACCTGCTCATTTCTCTGCCCCTCTGTTCTCCCTCTGCCTCCCAGGAGATTGTTACTCAGGGGATGAGAACCCTGACGTCGAGTGTGCGGACTGCCCCATTGGTTTCTACAACGACCCGCATGACCCCCGCAGCTGCAAGCCCTGTCCATGTCGCAATGGGTTCAGCTGCTCCGTGATGCCCGAGACAGAGGAGGTGGTGTGCAATAACTGTCCCCACGGCGTCACTGGTGAGGCCAGCTGCCCACCCTGTCCTCCTGCCATGCATCTGTCCAATCCAAGGGATCTCCAGGGGCTGCTCGTGACTCAGGGTCATTCTCAATGGGCTTGTTTCAAAGATAAGGAGAGATGGATGCCCAAGAGCTGAAGTGGATTGAAGAAGGGCGGGTCGTAGAGCTATGGGAGGACACAACTAGAGCTGTTTTAAGAGGTTCGCAATTAGGAGGTGAAGCTGTCAGATGAAATATAGAGTTTAACTAAGTTTTAAAAAATGAACCCCAAGGAGGGACTTCCCTGGTGGTCCAGTTGTTAAGATTTCACATTCCAATGGGGTGAAGATGGGGGGTGGGGATGGGATGCAGGTTTGATCTCTAGCTGGGGGTCTAGAATCCCACATGCCGCATGGCCAAAAAACCCAAAGATAAATAATATTGTAACAAATTCCATATAGATTTTTAAAAAGGTCCTTATCAAAAAACAAAAAAAATTGAACCAAGCTAAAGAAGGGAAACCTAGTAAGGTTATATGTGCCACACCTCTCTGCTGGTTGGTCTCAAAGAAGAGCTTGTCTTGAGCCGCAGCCTTGGTGGTTTGGTGCCCCATCTGACTTTTCCCTAGCCGGCTTGTTCACTGGCAGGAAGGCCCCTGGTGGTGCTCGTGTTCTAGAATCGGTGACCGCCGTGGTGTGGAAGAGTCAGCCTCCTGCTGGGGGTTCCTGCTCCTGAGCTGTCCTGGGGTCCCGGGGCGGGGAGTCCTCCTGGGGAGAAGCACAGCTTCAGCCTCTGCCTCTGGTCTTGCTGCTAATTGATGGTCACGTGGGTGGCTTGACTGTGTTCCTTCCAGGCGCCCGCTGTGAACTCTGTGCCGACGGCTACTTTGGGGACCCCTTTGGGGAACACGGTCCAGTGAGGCCTTGTCAGCCCTGTCAGTGCAGCGACAATGTGGACCCCAATGCCCCCGGCAACTGCGACCGCCTGACAGGCAGGTGTCTGAAGTGCCTTCACAACACGACCGGTGCCCACTGCGACCGGTGCAAAGCCGGCTACTATGGGGACCCCTTGGCTCCCCGCCCAGCGGACAAGTGTCGAGGTAGGACTGCACCCCTGCGCAGACTCGCCAGGCTCTGTGTGTGTGTGTGGGCGCGTGTGTGCGTGTGCACGTGTGAGAACGTACAAATGGGCAGGGCTGACCGCAGGTAATATTCGGATGCTACTTGGGCTTCTCAGACCTGCCTGGACCTTTCACTGATCAGAAGTCTTAAGACCAGTTTCCCCTGCGGCAGGGCTCTGGCAGTCAGAGCCAGAGGATGTCGAAAGGGTTAAGGCTGAGTGGGAGAAGTGAAAAGGGCCAGGTTTACATTCCAAACTGGAAGAGGAGATAAAATGGGGCTGCCCCCTATGCTAGTCCCGAGGCTGGTAGGCAGGCAAGTGGCTTCCAGACCCGTAAGAGGAAGGTAATAAATGACTCGAGACGAAGCCTGGACACACTGAAGTGGGAGGGGAGTGGGCTGTAAAGTAGCTGGAGAGACCCTCTCAGGAAGTCAGTGTGATTGATGTGTAGAAAGGTGACAGTCCACACGTCTCCTAAGGAGGTCGGGCTTCAAAGCAGTAGCTCTCGTGGAGCACTCCTGCGGGCTGCTTCAGATCAGATCAAAGCGTGAATGTGCACACCGGGCCTCTTGCTCAGCCCTTCTTTCAAGCCTTTGCACGTGTTCTGTTCTAGAGGCAAATTCAGTTCAAGGGAGCTGGCCTGCCACTTAGACTCACCCCTCAGTCACCAAGATCCCAGACCAGCCTGGTACCCAGAACTCAGGCTTGCTTATTTTAAGGTCCAGAGTGGCTCTGGGGACCCAGATTGGAGGCTCCCCAGGATGTCTTACCATGTGTGTAGTGTGGAGCTAGATACCGAGGTTATAATAATGAATAAGTCAGCCCAGCTCGGCAAAGAGCTCATATGCTAATAAGGAAGACACATAAATATGGAAGCAAATAATAACATATGCTCAGACATTATTCCAAGTGTTTTGTGATCACTGAAGTTGGGGTACCCAGAGAATCACTCCATTTGAGCAGTGTCTCACCCACTGTTATATCCTCAGCTCCTAGAACAGAATGTGACACATAGTGCTACTGAATCAGTTTGATTGAATAAAGGTACTGCTTTACTGAATTCCCTATGTCAAAGGCAGCAGAGCAGAAGGAAAACAGCACTGGCTCTTTCCAAGGTCTCATTCTTGCCATCTTCTTGCTGTATGTCCTAGGACAGATTACTCAACCTCTCTGAGCCCATATTTCTCATCCGTAATATGCAGAGAGATGTCTACATCTGGCATATTGTAGGCCCAGAAGAAATGTTACTCTTCCTGTGAGCAAACCCAGAGTGTCTGTGGAATATCCAAGAGACTTACGATTTAATGGGGGGAAGTAAATCAGTGTCACTAGAAAGGATGGGCTGTTGAAGTGTCTCTTCATCCACACACACACACACCAAACAAACTTGCCAGATGATTCCCAAGACCTCTCTGTGTTGGGAATGTGCTTGGAGACATAGCCAAGAAACGAATCCAACACAACATGAATCAACAAGGGCAAAGAAGTGTTCTTTGCTCTGGGTAACTGCATCTTCCTTTTATCTTTGCTATACCTCCAGGTTCCAGAATTAGTTTGACATGAAAGCTTCCTGTTTGTCTCTTGTCTTTAGCTTGCAACTGCAACCCAATGGGCTCGGAGCCCGTGGAGTGTAGAGGTGATGGCAGCTGTGTTTGCAAGCCAGGATTTGACGGCCTCAACTGTGACCATGCAGCATTAATCAACTGTCCAGCTTGCTATAATCAAGTGAAGAGTCAGGTGTGCATGCTAGCCAGCCCTCACCTTCACAAGTAAAATCCTGAAGTATCTTCTGGGTGATTCTGTCACAAACCCAGGCTCCTCCTAGTCTCCTAAGGACAGAAGTGGGGATTACTATTTCTCTCTTGAAAAAAACTTCCACATAGTAGTAATAATACTTCAGAGTTATGTTCTTATATTTACCATTTTTGAAAAATGTGTTATTCTTCAAAAGTTACATAGGTGGAACCAAAAATGGTACCCATGTCCACTGAATCTGAATTCAGTGCTCTATTATAATATGCCACTTTCTCGATGGATTTTTCCCAAGAAATGTCCTTATGAAACAAAGGAAACCTAAACATATAAAAGAGGTGTCATGGATCACTGCCTTGTCATGGCAAAGGGGCCCGCATAACTCAATGAAGTTATGAGCCATGCTGTGCAGGGACACCCAAGACAGGTCACAGTGAAGAATTCTGACAAAACATGCTCCATTGAAGGAGGGAATGGCGAATTTCTCCAGTATTCTTGCCTTGAGAACTCCATGAACAGTATGAAAAGGCAAAAAGATACAACACTGGAAGATGAGCCCACCACGTTGGAAGATGTCCAATATGATACTGGGGAAGAGCAGAGAAATAGCTCCAGAAAGAAAGAAGTGGCTGGGCCAAAGTGGTTCTAATGCTCAGTTGTGGATGTGTCTGGTGGTGAAAGTAAAGCCCAATACTGTAAAGAACAATACTGCATAGGAACCTGGAATGTTAGGTCTGTGAATCAAGGTGAATCGGATGTGGTCAAGCAGGAAATGGCAAGAGTGAACACAGATACTTTAGGAATCAGTGAACTAAAATGGATGGGAATGGGTGAATTTAATTCAGATGACCATTGTAACTACAATGGTCTGTGCAAGAATCCCTTAGAAGAAATGGAGTAGCCCTCATAGTCAACAAGAGTCTGAGATGTAGTACTTGAGGGCAATCTCAAAAATGGCAGAATGATCTCAGTTCGTTTCCAAGGCAAACCATTCAACATAACAGTAATCCAAGTCTGTGCCCTGACCACAGTGCTGAAGTTGACTGGTTCTATGAAGACTTACAGGACCTTCTAGAACTAACACCGAAAAAAAAAAGATGTCCTTTTCATCATAGGGGACTGGAATGCAAAAGTAGGAAGTCAAGAGATACCTAGAGTAACAGGCAAGTTTGGCCTTGGAATACAAAATGAAGCAGGGCAGACGCTAACAGAGTTTTGCCAAGAGAACACACTAGTCATAACAAACAATGTCTTCCAACAACTCTCTTCCACCAGCTTCCCTGGTGGTTCAGAGGTTAAAGCATCTGCCTACAATGCAGGAGACCTGGGTTCGATCCTGGGTCAGGAAGATCCCCTGGTGAAGAAAATGGCAACCCACTCCAGTATTCTGGCCTGGAGAATCCCATGGACGGAGGAGCCTGGTGGGCTACACTCCATGGGGTTGCAAAGAGTCGGGCACGACTGAGCAACTTCACTTCGCTTCACCTCCAACAACACAAGAGATGACTCTACACATGGATATCATCAGATTGTCAATACTAAAATCAAACTGATTGTATTCTTAGCAGCTAAAGATGGAGAAGCTCTATACAATCAGCAAAAACAAGACTGGGGAACTGACTGTGGCTCAGATCATGAGCTCCCTATTACCAAACTCAGACTTAAGTTGAAGAAAGCAGGGAAAGCTATTAGGCCATTCAGGTATGACCTAAATCAAATCCCTGATGGTTATACAGTGGAGGTGACAAATCGGCTCAGTTCAGTTCAGTTCAGTCACTCAGTTGTGTCCGACTCTTTGCGACCTCATGAATTGCAGCATGCCAGGCCTCCCTGTCCATCACCAACTCCCAGAGTTCTCTCAGACTCACGTCCATCGAGTCAGTGATGCCATCCAGCCATCTCATCCTCTGTTGTCCCCTTCTCCTGCCCCCAGTTGCTACCAGAATCAGGGTCTATTCCAATGAGTCAACTCTTTGCATGAGGTGGCCAAAATACTGGAGTTTCAGCTTTAGCATCATTCCCTCCAAAGAAATCCCAGGGCTGATCTCCTTCAGAATGGGTTGGTTGGATCTCCTTGCAGTCCAAGGGACTCTCAAGAGTCTTCTCCAACACCACAGTTCAAACGCATCAATATTTCAGCGCTCAGCTTTCTTCACAGTCCAACTCTCACATCCATACATGACCACTGGAAAAACCATAGGCTTGACTAGATGGACCTTTGTTGGGAAAGTAATGTCTCAATATGCTATCTAGGTTGGTCATAACTATTCTTCCAAGGAGTAAGCGTCTTTTAATTTCATGGCTGAAGTCACCATCTGCAGTGATTTTGGAGCCCCCCAAAATAAAGTCTGACACTGTTTCCACTGTTTCCCCATCTATTTCCCATGAAGTGATGGGACCAGATGCCATGATCTTCGTTTTCTGAATGTTGAGCTTTAAGCCAACTTTTTCACTCTCCTCTTTCACTTTCATCAAGAGGCTTTTTAGCTCCTCTTCACTTTCTGTCATAAGGGTGGTGTCATCTGCATATCTGAGGTTATTGATATTTCTCCCGGCAATCTTGATTCCAGCTTGTGTTTCTTCCAGCCCAGCATTTCTCATGATGTACTCTGCATAGAAGTTAAATAAGCAGGGTGACAATATACAGCCTTGACGTACTCCTTTTCCTATTTGGAACCAGTCTGTTGTTCCATGTCCAGTTCTAACTGTTGCTTCCTGACCTGCATACAGATTTCTCAAGAGGCAGGTCAGGTGGTCTGGTATTCCCATCTCTTTCAGAATTTTCCACAGTTTATTGTGATCCACACAGTCAAAGGCTTTGGCATAGTCAATAAAGCAGAAATAGATGTTTTTCTGGAACTCTCTTGCTTTTTCCATGATCCAGCGGATGTTGGCAATTTGATCTCTGGTTCCTCTGCCTTTTCTAAAACCAGCTTGAACATCAGGAAGTTCACGGTTCACGTATTGCTGAAGCCTGGCTTGGAGAATTTTGAGCATTACTTTACTAGCATGTGAGATGAGTGCAATTGTGCGGTAGTTTGAGCATTTTTTGGCATTGCCTTTCTTTGGGATTGGAATGAAAACTGACCTTTTCCAGTCCTGTGGCCACTGCTGAGTTTTCCAAATTCGCTGGCATATTACAGCATCATCTTTCAGGATTTGAAAGAGCTCAACTGGAATGCCATCACCTCCACTAGCTTTGTTCGTAGTGATGCTTCCTAAGGCCCATTTGACTTCACATTCCAGGATGTCTGGCTCTAGGTGAGTGATCACACCATTGTGATTATCTGGGTTGTGAAGATCTTTTTTGTACAGTTCTTCTGTGTATTCTTGCCACCTCTTCTTAATATCTTCTGCTTCTGTTAGGTCTCTACCATTTCTGTCCTTTATCAAGCCCATCTTGGCATGAAATGTTACCTTGGTATCTCTAATTTTCTTGAAGAGATCTCTAGTCTTTCCCATTCTGTTGTTTTCCTCTATTTCTTTGCATTGATCACTGAGGAAGGCTTTCTTATCTCTCCTTGCTATTCTCTGGAACTCTGCATTCAGATGCTTATATCTTTCCTTTTCTCCTTTGCTTTTCACCTCTCTTCTTTTCACAGCTATTTGTAAGGCCTCCATAGACAGCCATTTTGCTTTTTTGCATTTCTTTTCCATGGGGATGGTCTTGATCCCTGTCTCCTGTACAATGTCACGAACCTCATTCCATAGTTCATCAGGCACTCTATCTATCAGATCTAGTCCCTTAAATCTAATTCTCATTTCCACTGTATAATCATAAGGGATTTGATTTAGGTCATACCTGAATGGTCTAGTGGTTTCCCCCACTTTCTTCAATTTAAGTCTGAATTTGGCAATAAGGAGTTCATGATCTGAGCCACAGTCAGCTCCTGGTCTTGTTCTTGTTGACTGTATAGAGCTTCTCCATCTTTGGCTGCAAAAAATATAATCAGTCTGATTTCGGTGTTGACCATCTGGTGACGTCCATGTGTAGTCTTCTCTTGTGTTGTTGGAAGATGGTGTTTGCTAGGACCAGTGCATTTTCTTGGCAAAACTCTATTAGTCTTTGCCCTGCTTCATTCCGTATTCCAAGGCCAAATTCGCCTGTTACTCCAGGTGTTTCTTGACTTCCTGGAATACTTTCACATTCCAGTCCCCTATAATGAAAAGGACATATTTTTTGGGTGTTAGTTCTAAAAGTTCTTGTAGGTCTTCATAGAACCTTTCAACTTCAGCTTCTTCAGCATTACTGGTTGGGGCATAGACTTGGATTACCGTGATATTGAATGGTTTGCCTTGGAAATGAACAGAGATCATTCTGTCGTTTTTGAGATTGCATCCAAGCACTGCATTTCAGACTCTTGTTGACTATGATGGCTACTCCGTTTCTTCTAAGGGATTCCTGTCCACAGTAGTAGATATAATGGTCATCTGAGTTAAATTCACCCATTCCAGTCCATTTTAGTTCACTGATTCCTAGAATGTCGACATTCACTATTGCCATCTCTTGTTTGACCACTTCCAATTTGCCTTGATTCATGGACCTGACATTCCAGGTTCCTTTGCAATATTGCTCTTTACAGCATCAGACCTTGCTTCTATCACCAGTCACATCCACAGCTGGGTATTGTTTTTGCTTTGGCTCCATCCCTTCATTCTTTCTGGTGTTATTTCTCCACTGATCTCCAGTAGCGTGTTGGGAACCTACTGACCTGGAGAGTTCCTCTTTCAGTATCCTATTATTTTGCCTTTTCCTACTGTTCATGGGGTTCTCAAGGCAAGAATACTGAAGTGGAGGTGACAAATAGATTCAAGGAATTAGATCTGATAGAGTGTCTAGAGAACTATGGATGGAGCTTCATAACCTTGTACAGGAGGCAGTGACCAAAACCATCCCCAAGAAAAAGAAATGCAAGACAGCAAAGTGGTTATTTGAGGAGGCTTTACAAATAGCTGAGGAAAGAAGAGAATCAAAAGGCAAGGGAGAAAGGGAAAGATATACCCAACTGAATGCAGAGTTCCAGAGAACAGCAAGGAGTGATAAAAAAAAAAAGCCGTCTTAAGTGAACAGTGCAAAGAAACAGAGGAAGACAATAAAATGGGGAAGTCTAGAGATCTCTTCAAGAAAATTGGAGACATCAGGGGAATATTTCATGCAAGATGGGCACGATAAAAGACAGAAGCAGATGAGATTAAGAAGAGGTGGCAAGAATACACAGAAGAACTATACCAAAAAAAGGTCTTAATGACCTAAATAACCATGATGGTGTGGTCACTCACCTAGAGCCAGACATCCTAGAATGTGAAGTCAAGTGGGCCTTAGGAAGCATTACTAACAACAGAATTTCACTTCATGGCAAATAGAAGGAGAAAAAGTGGAAACAGTGACAGATTTTATTTTCCTGGGCTCCAAAATCACTGTGGATAGAGACTGCAGCTAAGAAATTAAAAGATGCTTGCTCCTTGGAAAGAAAGCTATGACAAACCTAGACGTATTTAAAAAGCAGAGACATCACTTTGCCAACAAAGGTCCATGTAGTCGAAGCTATGGTTTTTCCAGTAGTCCCGTACAGATATGAGAGTTGGACCATTAAGAAGATTGAGAGCCAAAGAATTGGTGATTTCAAATTGTGGTGCTTGAGAAGACTCTTGAGTCCCTTGGACAGCAAGGCGTCCAAACCAGTCAATCCTAAAGGAAATCAACCCTGAATATCCATTGGAAGGACTGATGCTGAAGCTGAAGCTCCAGTACTTTGGCCATGTGATGTGTAGAGCTGACTCATTGGAAAAGACCCCGATCCTGGGAAAAATAGAGGGCAGGAGGAGAACAGGGTGACAGAGGATGAGATGGTTGGGTGGCATCAGGAACTCGATGGACACAAATTTGAACAAATTTCGGGATATAGTGAAGGACAGGGAAGCCTGGCGTGATGCAGTCTATGGGGTCACAGAGGTTGGACACAATATAGCAACAGAACAACATAAAAGATATGTTGTTATCTTTTATTCCACAAAAGAGGAATCTAGAGGTGTCAGGGCTCCAAACAGAAATGGCCTCCAGAAATTTCTCATTCAAATTCCAGAGAAGAATGAAATTGATGTTGTTGTTGTTAATTATGAGTTATTATTTTTACTGGAGTGAAGGGCAGGGAATGGAAGGGTCCAAACAGAACCCAAATGTAGAACAAATTCAACCTGTTTTTAAAAATTTATCTATTTAACCAGCCTCTATAGCACTCCCTTTATTCCCGGCACTATTCTACAAATACTAACTCATTTAGTCCAAATAATAAGTCTGTGCGATATTATCATCCTCATCCTACGGATAAAGAAAGTGACTTGCCTAAGGTCACACAGCTAGTGAGTAGTAGAACCAGGATAGACTCAGAAAGTCTAGGCTCTAGAGTCTGAATTTTACCATGACATGCCAAGCGTTTCCGGACTTGTAGCCATTAGCCCCTGGATGCATGCTTGTGTGCTAAGTCGCTTCAGCCGTGTCTGACTCTTTGTAACCCTGTGGACTGTAGTCTACCAGGCTCCTCTGTCCATGGGATTCTCAGGCAAGAACACTGGAGTGGCAACCAGTATTTCCATGCCCTTCTCCAAGGGATCTTCCCGACTCAGGGATTGAACCAGTGTCTCTTTTGTCTCTTCCATTGGTGGGTGGGTTCTTTACCCCTAGTGCCACCTGGGAAGCCTTAGCCCCTGGATACCTGGCATGTTATATTCCACCGTGAACTCCATCCCCTGTTCTAATCCTCTTTCCGTCATGATTTCAGATGGATCAGTTTATGCAGCAACTCGAGAGCCTCGAGACACTGGTTTCGAAGGCTCAGGCTGGAGGAGGAGCAGTACCTGCCGCAGAGCTGGAGGGCAGGATGCAGCAGGCTGAACAAGCCCTTCGGGACCTTCTGAGAGAAGCCCAGATTTCAGAAGGTGATGGAGGCCCGTTTCACACAGGAGAGAATTCAGGGGCTTAGAAAGCAGTCCCCTGGGTCATAGAATCTTTGGTGGTAACAGTTCAGCAGATGTCTTTGCCTCACCCTTGCAGAGGTGGCAGAACTGTCTGTGATGTTCTGAGATTTGAAATGATGGAGATAAAAGAGCATGCATTCACATACTGGGCTTTTACCGTTTTGCTGAAAACCAGTCAAAGTCACTTTTTCAGCCCTCTGGTTTTGATGACTTGACCCTCAACGTGCTCATCCTCCCTTTCCTTGTTGGTGTTCAGGTGCTATTAGATCCCTCAATCTCCAGTTGGCCAAGGCCAGGAGCCAAGAGAATAGCTACCGGACCCGCCTGGATGACCTCAAGATGACCGTGGAGAGACTTCGGACCCTGGGCAGCCAGCATCAGGACCGAGTTCAGGATACTCGCAGGCTCATCACGCAGATGCGCCTGAGCCTGGAGGAGAGCGAGGCTGCCCTGCGGAACACTGTAGGTGGCGCTGGGTTAGGGGGTGAGAGTCCCTCCCGTGCTGGGGGACCCATGGCGCATCTCATGGGCTCACTTTGTCTCTCGGGTTTTCTGGTCTCTCTGGTAGTCGGTAGGACTTCCTTGCAGCTGTCACAACTTTCTTTGGCTTCCTGCCAGTTCCTATTTTATGCTTTATGGCTTCCCAGGGGGCTCAGTAGTAAAGAATCCACCTGCCAAGCAGGAGATGTGGGTTCGATCCCTGTGTCAGGAAGATCCCCTGGAGGAGAAAATGGCAACCCACTCCCTAATTCCTGCCTGGGAAATCCTATGGACAAAGGAGTCCAGCAGGTTGCAGTCCATGGGGTCACAAAAGAGTCGGACACGACTTAGTGACAGCCTTTCTCTTTCACCAGTTCATTTCTTGCTACCTGTAGCATTGTCTGCTCCCTTCTTTCTTCCTATCTCCTAGCTTGTTAGCTCTTGGAGGGCAGGATTCAATTTTGTTCATCTTTACTTTCTCAGCCCATAACACCAAGTATGGCTCTGACAAATGTTTGCTGTATGAAAGAATGAATGAACAAAATGAAGAGGGAAGGAAGGAATTAGGAGGGAAGGAAGGAGACCAATAAAAACATGGTGATGAAAATAGGGAAAAACTTATTACAGTATGGTTTTCCTAATGATGTAGCTTGTGGTGTGATAGGAGGAGGAGACTTGAATGAACACTCTTGTCTTTCCGAATAAAGGAGGAAATGGTGACAATAATGTAAGATGGGAGGTAGATAAAGAAAGTTGGAATATAATCAGATATAATGCTGGGGAAATGAAGGATTTAAAAATAGTGTGTATTGATTTTCCTTTTGTAGAATATTCAGAAAATAAATGTCCCCTATGATCTCATTGCTATGAAATAACTACCATTAAAACTTGGCCTACATTCTGGACTTTAAATATATATGAAGATATGAACATGTATATATTTTAAAATCCATTTATATATACAGACTTTTTTTGAACTTGGATTTCTATTTGATTCTATTCTACATTTTTTTTTTAATGTAATGGCCATGGTAAACCAGGGACTGTTGATGAGTCAGGGGTTCAGACAGAACAGCTGCAGAACCTGCTTAGGCTCCATGGCTCCCAGCAAAGCCTTAATCATTTGTCCTTTTCCCACAGAACATTCCTCCCTCAGAGCACTACACGGGGCCAAATGGCTTTAAAAGTCTAGCTCAGGAGGCCACGAGACTGGCAGACAGGTGAGTAGTACTGGAGGGCACCTCTGCTTCAGACCACCTCTGTGAGGCCAGACTTGAACAACTCTGCTGAGTATTCAGGACCAAAGCTCCATACTGATTACCTCCAGGCTCCTTTGCAGCCATTCCCCTGCCCTGAAGCCATTTTTTAACCGCTTGGTTTTCAGTGTATGTAGGTGGCCACTGGGCAAGGTCATTTGGCAGGAGTTGGGGATGGGGTGTTTCTTTTCCAGATTTCTCTATGACTTATGGCATGGCTTCGGCGTATGTCAGATGTAATTCCTTGGGCCCTGGGACATGAATCAGCCCTTGGAAAAGAGTACTTTGCAGCTTTGAGGGACTCCCAGGCTCCCACACCAAGCCTGGGAACAAGTAGCAACGAGTTGTTTCCTAGCCTGTGGGGGCCAAGAGTGCAGAGGGGGAGAACTCCCTTCTGAAAACCAGCTCTGCAGGGCCCTGGTAATCACAGGCAGCTCCTTAGTCCTTGCCTGATTGCAAATCCTACAATTAGGATTGATGTTGAAGAGGTTTGCTCCTAGCAGAGGGCTCAGCAAGGTGGCAGGCTCTGCTAATCCTGAATGGAATTCAGTCAGCAGAAGGGGGCTGGCTCACGCTCTCATAGTGTGGGCTGCTTCCTGGATTTGTTTTCATCAGTTTCTAGAACCAAGAGGACAAAAGCAACTGGGGAAATGTTATTGATGGGCTTTGTTCCCCTTAATGTTGGGCTAAGTTTAAAGATGCAGCAAAAAGTGGAGAGGGAGTTGGATCTTGGATAAAATAAAGCCTAGGGATTTCTCCTGCAGAAAAGTTTATAAATGCAGTGTTTATCACCCTGAGATTTCTCGTGCCCATCTCCATCGCTTCCCCTGATTATGCTAGAAATGGAGTAGATCATCAAAAACATTTAGAACATGAGGCTACGTCTCAGAACACCTTCTGCTTCTTGATAGCTCCTCTAATAGAGGAGCCCCATCTCATCTGGGTCAATTCTATTTGTTTTTTTGAGTCAAAGCAGTTCTCTTACTTCTCTCCGCTTATTTAAATAAAAGGCTGAAAGGAAGCTCTTTGCATCCTTCCATATCATTTCTTTTTAGATTCCACATATAAAGGATGTCATATGATATTTCACCTTCTGTCTGACTTACTTCACTCAGTATGACAATTCCTAGGTCCATCCATGTTTATGCAAATGGCGTTATTTCATTCTTTTTAATGGCTGAGTAATATTCCATTGTATGTATGTATCACATATTTATCTATTCCTGTTGAGGGGCATATGGGTTGTTTCCATGGCTTGGCTATTGTAAATGGGGCTGCAGTGAACACTGGGATGCATTTTTCCTTTCTCATCATGTTTTCCTCCAGATATATGCCCAGGAGTGGGATTGTAGGTCATATGGTAGCTCTATTTGGGAGGAAGGGGTAGTTAGAGATTTGGGGATGGACATGTACACACTGCTATATTTTAAATGGGTAGCCAGCAAGGACCTATTGTATAGCACGTGGAACTCTGTTCAATGTCATGTGGCAGCCTGGATGGGAGGGAAGTTTAGGGGAGGATGGATACAAGTATATATATGTATGGCTGAGCCCCTTCCTTGTTCACCTGAAACTATCGCAATGTTGTTAATTGGCTACACTCTAATACAAAATAAAAATGTGTTGTATGTCAAAAAAAAATTTTAAATAATAAAGGAAGCCCTTTGCTATAAAAACTCATTCTTTTTGATCCTTTCAGCCATGTTGAGTCAGCCAATAACATGGAGCAACTGGTCAGGGAAACTGAAGACTACTCCAAGCAAGCCCTGACCTTGGCACGCAAGGCCACTACTGAAGGAGGCAGCGGCGGCAGCCTCCGTGGCTCTGTGGTGCAAGAGCTTGTGGGAAAGTACGTTTCAGCAGGTCCTCACACCGGCCAATATAATCTGCTCCCTCCCAGGGTACAATGCAAACCACCTCTGAGGAGTGCTGTGTTCCTTTAAAAGTATCAATAGTAAGAAGGATGAGAAATGAGAGTTACTTTGGAGGAAAGCAGATGCCTTTAAGACTGGAAGAAAAATGTCAATTACTCTAAGTAAAGTTTCAGTTTTGATTTAGAGATTGTATATTTGTAGATATGGTACCATCTGCGGTGTTTAAAGGAGGTGAACACAACCATCTGGCGGCATGGAGCATATAAACATAATATATTCATGTGATTAAGAATTGGGAAACTTGAGCTGAATTTTTCTGACCCAACCTGTATAAACTTTAATGCCTGTGTTTAAATTGTGGAAAGAGACATATATCAGACATTTATGTTTGTCTGGTTCTTCGGATAATCCTGACGACATATTTTTAACAGAATGAATTTTTGCTTTTAATAAAAAGAGTGAATTCTCAAAGTCCGCTCTCTTCACTCCCTGCAGATTGGAGAAAACCAAGTCTCTAGCCCAGCAGCTATCGAGGGAGGCCACTCGAATTGACAATGAAGCAGATACGTCATATCAGCATAGTCTCCGCCTTCTCGGTTCAGCAACTCAGCTTCAGGGGGTCAATGATCAGTCCTTCCAGGTAAGAGCATCTGACCTGTGCAGTGATGTACAGAAGAAGGGACATAATGCTTTCTTCTCGGGGATTCCATTGAATTGTTCAATCATCCAGTTTTTTCCTCCATATTTACCTTTCTTGCTTTAAATTAAGAAGCGCATTTATCCTTCTCACTATCCTCCTCTTATCTTTGTTCTTAAACTCCAGTCTTGGTCCCTGATAACACCTTGGTTCATATTCGGAGCCTATTTCTGTTAGTGAATACAAGTTTTCTGTCTCTTCCCTAGTTTGGGGGACTGTTGAAACCTGTGAGAAATTACTATAGAACTTTTGATATCTACCTTTGGGTCCAACCTATAGTATATCTTCACCTATAGCCACTTGGAAGGCTTTTTCTTCCTCAAAGGTTTGCCTTGTTACTGTCATCCATTCCTTTAACTATTCCAAATTTATTGGATTAAGATTCAGCTTTCTACCCACAGCAAAAAGCATTCACAATGACTTTCACACATAGGAAGCAATAATAAAAAAACACAGAGCAGACATAAAATTTGTTTGCTAGTTGTGGGGCATGCTGCCTGACTTGCATGAGGAATATTGCCTCATTTCTGTTGGACTTTGGGCCTGGATTGTTGTTTTCAGATAATGATGGCAGGTCCTGGGAAGACTGGTGTGGCAACTGGTGAGCAGAAAGTAAGGCTTTTTCATTTTGGGGAACTCATAGGTAGAAGCAAAGAAGATCAGACAAAAAGCTGACTCTCTCTCAAGCCTGGTGACTAAGCGAATGGATGAGTTCAAGCGTGTGCAAAGCAGTCTGGGAAACTGGGAAGAAGAAACCCAGAAGCTCTTACAGGATGGGAAGAATGAGAGACAGGTATCCTTTGTTACTCTGTTCCTTCAGCAGACCTGTATTAAATGGCTACCAGTAAAAGGAACTATCAAAAACTCTTGAAACTCATGGTATTGCTGCTTATTGAGACCTTAATGTGATTACCTCATTTCCACTCACTGAAAGTGAAGTCACTCAGTCATTTCCACCTCTTTGCAACCCCATGGACTGTAGCCTTCTAGGCTCTTCCATCCGTGGGATTCTCCAGGCAAGAATGCTGGAGTGGGTTGCCATTTCCTTCAGCCCTCAAATGTAGGAATAGGACTGAAGTCTCCTGGGCCCAATTTTGATCTAGCTCTGTCTATGAAGACATATGTCTGTACTTCCTAAGTATATATGACATATGTCTATGAAGTGTATGTCCATACTTCGGGAAGTATCTAGAGTTTAAAATTAGGATTTACAAAACTGTTCTTGTCCCTGAGTAGAGCTTGAGTCTGTCCTCAATGTGGAATCCTATTGGGTCATCGGGTTATAAAGTTTGTGTGGTCTCAGGTTGTGGAGGGGTTTGCTACAGCACCCCTGGACTCCAGGAATCACAGTTCTCTGTTGCGAAGAGCAGTGTGTCAGAGCGGCTATGCTGGCAGGAGGGCTCTTCCTGGGTGTGTGTTACATTTACTCTAATCTTGTTCTGCCTGCCCATTTACAGAAATCAGATCAGCTGCTTTCCCGTGCCAACCTTGCTAAAAGCAGAGCCCAAGAAGCACTAAGTATGGGCAATGCCACTTTTTATGAAGTTGAGAACATCTTAAAGAACCTCAGAGGTGAGTATTTCAGGGTTCAGATCACTTGAGTATTTTAAAGGTATAAACGTGACTTTGGTTTATTTTGAATCTTCATAAATCTCTGTAAGTGGCAGGCATGTTGAGGTATTAATAGACACTCAATAAATATCTTTGTAAAGAAGAACATTTTAAAATATTTAATATAGTAGAAACAATTGTGAAAACTGAAAGTGTTAATCATACAGTTGCGTCCGACTCTTTGTGACCCAGTGGACTGTAGCCTGCTAGGTTCCTCTGTCCATGGGATTGTCCAGGCAAGAATACTGGAGTGGGTAGCTATTCCCTTCTCCAGAGGATTTTCCCAACCCAGGAATCCAACCCAGGTCTCCCACATTGCAGGCAGATTCTTTACCATCTGAGCCACCAGGGAAGCCCATATTATACTGAATGTCAAAAGGCTTGAGTTCTAATCCATGCTCAATCATGTGATTAGGCTGAGCTGGCTGTGTGACTGTAAGCAAGTCACATAACCTTTCCAGACTCTGATTTTCCCATCTCTAAAAGAAGAAATTTGAACTAAACTGCCTCAAAGGTCCTGCAGAGATTTGATATCTCACTACCATATAGATAGTTTTCTTTTCTCTGCCTTTCTTTCTTTCTTCCTTTCTTGCTCTCTTTCTTTCTTTGGCCTGATTGATTCCAATATAGAGTCAGTGAGGTTGCCTTGTGATAAATGATATAGAACAAGCTTTGTCATAGCATCTAGATTCCAGGAAATTTGGGTTTGTTCCTTGCAGTGCGTGCATGCTAAGTCACTTCAGTTGTTTCTGACTCTTTGTGATCCTGTGGACTGTAGCTGGTCAATCTCCTTTGTCCATTGGGTTCTCCAGGCAAGAATGCTAGAGTGGGTTGCCGTTCCCTCCTCCAGGGGATCTTTCCGTCCCAGGGATTGAAGCCGGCTCCTTTCTGTCTCCTGCATTGGCAGGTGGGTTCTTTACCACTAGTGCCACCTGGGAAGCCCTGCAGAGATCTGGTTAGAGTTTCAGGCTTCTTCACTAAAGAACAACAATAAAGACATTTTCAAGTCTTGGGATTTTCTTCTTCACAGGAAGCACCTCTCTACCCATTCTATTCAATTGCTAACTACTGCCATTGGTAGATTAGGGTTTAAGGCTCTGGCTTGAAACTTTGGGCTTCAAAGAGTCTACTTGCTTCTGATTCATTTGGAGGTTCACTTTTGCAAAGATGGGGACCCAGGGCAGGCTGATTGTTGTCAGTTCAATACTTTCTCTCGGACAAGAAAGAGTCATGACTTTCCACTCTCTCATCCCTTGGGTGCTATTAACACTGATTTTTCTTAAAGGCCTCAGTCCCTTTCATCTTCAGTTGTAAGTTAATTTTCATCTTCATGGCAATGTTTTCTTATCTTCTTTTCAGAGTTTGATCTGCAGGTTGAAGACAGAAAAGCAGAGGCTGAAGAGGCCATGAAGAGACTCTCTTACATCAGCCAGAAGGTTGCAGATGCTAGCGACAAGACCAGGCGAGCAGAAACAGCCCTGGGGGGTGCTGCTACCGACGCCCAGAGGGCAAAGACCGCAGCCGGGGAGGCCCTGAATATCGCCGGCAAGATCGAACAGGTAAAGAGAAATAGCAGGTCAGCAGGAGCAGCTTCAAACATACCGGCCATGTTGAATGAGCGAGAGCATTGGGCTCATTCTGACCTGTAAGACTCAGAGTCCTGTTATGGTCCATGGTGTTCCCAGATCCACTTGGCTGGCATTTTGGTTGGTTGGTTCACAAGCCTGTCATTGACTGAGGGCTGGAGTCCCACCCCCGCCATTTTCAGCCCCCTTTTTAGACAACACCATGAGAAGAACCATGCAAGATTGCTTTTTATTTAGACTATTTTGTTAGTTTCCTGGACCTGCTATCAAAAAGCAGCACAGATTGGGTGGCTTAAACAACAGGAATTTATTCTCTCAGAGTTCTGGAGGCTAGAAGTCTGAAATCAAGGTGTGAGCAGAGTGACGCTCCCTCCAAGACTCTGACTAGAAACCTCCCGTGCCTCTTCCTAGCTTCCGGTGGTGGCTGTCAATCCTTTGTGTTCCTTGGTTTGCAGTGGCTTCTCTCCAGTCCCTGCCTCTGTCATCACCTGGGGCCCTTCTTCCTGGATCTCTCCAGCTCTTCTTATAAGGACGCTGGTTGGATTCGGGGCCCACTCTCCTCCAGCATGACCTTATCTTAATAAATTACATCTGCAGCAACCCTATTTCCGAATTAGGTCATATATTAGGGTTTAGAATTTCAACACATCTTTTTTGGGGGGGGACACAATTCAACTTGCAGCAACTATCCTAGTGTTTTGATTCAAGACTGTGAAATTCTGGAGTTCTGGGTCTAAGCTCCACCTACTCATTTTTCAGAGTAAGCTCCACTTACTCTGTGCCAGCACTGTGCTTGGTGCTGGGGATATGGAGATGGAAAAAACTCAGTCCTTCTCTTTAAGGAGCGCTCAGTGTAATGGGAAAGACAGACTAGTTGCATTTACAGCCCAAATGTTAAGTGCTACAGTAGAAAGATTGCTTCTCAACTGGAAGAGAGCTTCCTAGTTCTGATTTAAGTGTGACTTTTAGAAATCATAAGCAACTCTAGAAAGCCCAGAGGGGACTTTTGGTATCTAGATTATGTGGCCTCACTCTTGGACCACTTCCAAAAATAATCTCAAATCTTAGGTCCCATTAGGGTAGAGACCAATTTTCTATGCCTCTCTTTATACAGCTTCTAGCACAGAGACACCTGTGACTTGATGCCTAATACTAGCTTGTTGATAAAGATATGAAGATTCACTCATCCTAGTAAAAACAAAACTCAAAGCTGTAGCCCATTCATTCCCTGCACCCCAAACTCAAGTGTCTTGGGGAACAAAGCCATTCAAAAGATGATGGCAGTAAAGAAACATGACAAAGAAGGAGTTGAGTTTCTCACCCTCTGGGTTTTCCCAACTGGTTCCTGCTTCACTCACCATTTGTTGAGCTTGACCCGGGAGGGAAGCAGTGTCTTGCAACTGATCATTCTAGTCTCTGGAGACATACCCCCAAATTCATTTGTTTGAGGCAGAGCTTGGGGAAGGGCGTGTCCCCAAGTCTGACTCTCTCGTTGTTCATCTTACTCCATCAGAGCCTGGCCGCAGCTGTATTTTCTCTGTGGTCATCTTTGGGATGTTTCTATGCCTCACCCCTCTCTCCTTCCGTCCCTGGCTCCCTTTCTTCTCCCAGGAGATTGGGAGTCTGAACTTGGAGGCCAACGTGACAGCAGATGGAGCCTTGGCCATGGAGAAGGGACTGGCCACTCTCAAGAGTGAGATGAGGAAAGTGGAAGGAGAGTTGGCAAGGAAGGAGCGGGAGTTCGACGTGGATATGGACGCAGTGCAGACGGTGAGTTCCCATGGTTTTCCACGCAGAGTCCTGTAACCTGGCCACTGTGGGAACAGCCTTTCCAGATGGGCTTGTGCTTATTTTTCCCTCAGGTAATTACAGAGGCCCAGAGGGCTGAGAGCAGAGCCAAGAATGCTGGAGTTACGATCCAAGACACACTCAGCACATTGGATGGCATCCTACACCTAATCGGTATGTGGAGCATCCACAGCTTTCCAACCTGTGTTCCAGGGCTTCTCCCCAGAAGACTAACTAGACTTACCCCATGTGTGGGAATCTCACCTTCCCTTAAGGGTGGCAGGAAATTTGCTTTGTTTCCAGGCTCAGATACCTTAGGCAGGTTGCTTTTCATTTGCTGTGGTCTATTTTACCATCTCTAAGGTGGGTCACTGGGCATCTGCCTGTTGCCCTTGGAGATGAAAGTCTGTAGGTCAAAGAACTGGGAAGGTATATTGAGGCTGAGAGGTTAATAATGTTCTGCAGATCACACAGTAGATTGTGGAGGTAGGATTTGAACTTCACAGTGTAAGAGAATACTGGATGGCTTGAAGGATTCTGACCTTGATCCCAAGAATCTAGTGGACGGTGTCAAGCAGAGGGATGGTGTCAGTGCTGTATATTTCAGAAAGATCACTGGGGCAGCTGGGTGGAGGAGAGTTTGAAGGAGGCTTAGACAAGAGGCAGGATAAGATCATTTTGGAGACAGTTGTAGTAATTGAGAGGTGAGAGAGCTCTGAGACAGTAAGAGTGGTGAGG